>JAQIXX010002152.1:0-26644 GCA_034700605.1 Willowsia nigromaculata
ATCCGTTTTTTGAGCTTAAGCAAAATTTGGAAATGTTACTCGATCACGGGATCGCATAACACAAGATTAAGTCTGTCTTAAGTTGCTTATTAATCCAGAAAGATAATCTTTTGGATTAAGTAGCGTTACACGATCCGGATTAGCTCAACTCTGGTTTAAGCCAGGCTTAAACCTGGATTAAAAGTTACACGATTCTCCCCAGATTCCACATTTCTGAAATGTGCGCATTATGCGATATAATATTGCGCATTCGTGAATTCGATGTATTTACGACTCAAATAGAACTAAAGTAACTTTATGCATTTAACTTTAATGTTTAATGCAAATTAAGACTTCTTGGAGCGAACATGTTGACTTTTGTGACAATCTGTAAGAGTTGACAATCATATTAAAGACAGAAGACAAGGTCGTTATAGGCTTCTAATTACAATACAAAGTAATACACACAATAAGTTAATAAACCGTTATTTTGACATTCTGTCTCAAATTTTATTGATGTCATTAAACTAATTGCAGGTAATTAATGAACGTTTGGGGTTTGATTTAATAGTTGCAATAACCAGTGTCTGAATATAAAGTGAATCTAGTCGTGATGGATTTTAGAGTACTATGTTACCAAGCGGTATGTATAACTGTGATAACTTTAGTTTCATTAGGATTTGGAAATTGTGAGAACTTCTTGGCTCGGACCCGACGCGCAGCAGAGGGTAATTTTGTATTGGATTTACCGTTTCTGAAAGGATAACCCAGTCCTTTCCTGTCTTAATATTTGAAACTATGACAAACATTTTTTACATTCTACACAATTTTACTTTAGCAAATACTAAATATATATGTTATAAATTGAATTAAACAGGTTCAGCGAACGAAGGATATTGTGCCAATAATCCAAATCCGGTGCTTGGAGAGGGTCAAGTTCCAGGAGAATGTAACACTTTCCATGGCAGCCCTTGTTTATGCAATTTGAATCCTAATTGCGTTTTTGACGCAAAAACTGAAATGTGTACTACTACATCAGGTAATATTTAAGTTTTTCCGATGCATAAATTATTTATTTATTCTTCCTCTTTTGCTTCAAGCCATGCAATTTTGTTAATACCTGCTATCACCAATTTTTAAGAAAATTATCTTCTCTTTGCCTAGATTGCACAAAATATCATGGAAACGCCCCCCTCTGTAGAAAGCACTATTGCTACTTCGACTGCAGTACTTCTCAATGCACCAGAGATCAAAGTAAGCCAATCATTTGATAAAAAGCCTTTTGTAAGTTTATTGAAAACTTTGCCTGAAAACATGAACTCAGAATCCATGGATCCGGCCTGCGAGGAGGCTCAAGCCTCATGTGGCAAGTATTGCTTTGACCCATGTTACTGCAAGCTAAAGGAATGCGAATATTTTTCAAATGGACAGTGTCGACCATCCGAAGACAGAAGTAACAATTAATTAAAACTATTTGTTTCCATACAATGTATAATTTATCAAAGTGATTAATTAATTGCTTGAAACTGTAGTTTGCCCCGATAGCATGTTTTATGACTCACAGTGCGGCAGAGTAAATGCCTTCTACAATTATAAAGGCTTGATCTGCAAAAATCTGAAACATCGCGGGAATTGCGCAATCGAAAAGACAATCTTTGGGTCAAACATGAACGGGACAAAATTCACAGACACCCGTGGTACCACTTGGATTGATGATCGGTCATATATCAACCCACAAATTGCAGAATATATGTATTTGGGGAACATGATTATGACTGATAATGAAGACGATAGGAAACTTTATGAGTCCATGTTGACCGCTATACCTTGGGAAAGTCACCAGGGGCTTTGTGTCACTTATTAGAAGGAGATGTGCGGTGATGGCCAGTACGAATTGGTAATTAAAACGGCAGTTTTGGAGGACTATCTTCCTGGAGAAAAGGTAAATATTTCAATGAATTTTCTTTGTATAATTATTAGAAAATAAATGCTTACCAGGTTCATTTTTGTTCTCAGTTTTTCAACGTAAAGCTCAACGACACGATAGTTTTTATGGAGGTTGATATCATGAAACTCGCAGGAGCGCCACTTACCCCAGTCGAGTTGATTCTCAACTTCAAAATCAAAAACAGATTTATATTGATTGACGGTTATGATCCAATACGGATTGTGGACGATACAGTTCCCCTGTCATTCTGCTACAGCCGTTGTGGTTTAGCTGAGGGAACTTTTGAAATCGCGGCTGTGTCTGTGTCAAAATTTACTGGAGGAACCGTAGCTCCCACACCTCAAGAGTGTATGCAGTTTACTGGAAGATGTTATGCTTGTAAAATTGCTGGCTGCAACTGGATCGAGGAGGAGGGTGTTTGTGAGGCACCGAAACCGAGTAAAACATGAGATTTTAACAAACATTTTGTCAAAAAATATGTAATTGTGATTGTGCTTAGTAAAATTTATAATATTCACAGGCGCAGAAAACGAATGCGGTGGCCCAGCTTGTGTTGAAATTTTGTTTATGCTTGACACTGGCTATAATCCTGCACAAGATGCAAAACCGCTTAGCAGAAGTTTTGCAAACTTCAATGGTCTCATTGAAGCTGGACTGTTGGAAGCCATACGAAAGAAATACAAATGTTCCAGATTTGGATTGGCTACAATTGATGATGTATTTTATGACAATCAGAGGGCTGATATTCATCATCAAGTGTGAGCACTCATTCAAAATTTTTAGAAACAACCTAATTTTTCGCGATTATAAGAAATTTTAATGTTTTATAGTCGACAATCGTGCTCCCAACCTCGCCAAGATTTCACTGAGGATATTAACCTTTTCAAGATCAATACGGACACTTCCAAGATGGCCAGTTTGAAATGCTTCGCTAATGAAATTGGTCTATGGTTCAGTGGAATGTTGGCGGTTACTCGACCAACCATAGGGTTTACCCCGGGGAATGATAGAAGTCTCAAGAAATATTTATTGTATATTGTGCATAGACATAACGGCTGTAAAGAAAGGAGCCCAAGGCCTACCAAAGATGCTACAGAAGAAGGACCCAATGATTGCATGGCCACAAAACAACCGCCTCATTCTTTTACTCGAGATCTGTTTGAAAAAGAAGGAATTCAGATTATAATGGTGGGGCACTCATGGGTTCAGACGAATACGTTTGAACAAGAGCTTCGAGATACTTTTGGAGTTTCTCAAAAAGTGTTTATTATCAATTACCAAACAACTGCAGCAGTTGTTGCAAAGGGCATTTTGCAATACATTGGGGAACGGAATATGAGTCCACCTCAAAACCCAAACCCGGGTTCTTGTCCAACTCCATAGATATTTAAAGTTTTAAATAAAAGCTAGCTTAATGCATGTACTTACATGGTGTTTATAATCGTATGCACAATGTATTGAAAATATTCCAAGAATAAAAAGAAGCCTATGCTTTGTAGCTTGAAATTCCGTTTATATTCCTCAATGGAAATAATGCATTTTTATATTTGCATTAAGAGAAAAACTTTTTGACCCTGGAAAGATACGTCAGTAACCCCCAAATTTTTGCTCAGTTATCGGAAGGGTACAAAAATTACGGAAAAAATTTACGATTGAGTTATTTTATAGGGATAAGTGAGTATTTTTCCAGAAATTCGGGTTTTATCTACACATACACTCACAACATACATACAAATATGTGAAATTACAAATTTTAAACTATTAGATCGTTATGATCACCTTAGATTCTATTGCCGCACTTGTTAGTTTGAGGACAGTTGATGCGTGTCTAATGGAAAGTAATGTTAGCTTTTAAGCTGCGTTTGATTGTATGAATACATTTTCAAGAAGAAAGTTATGTCGCATAAATATTGATGTATCTAATGATGAGCTTAAGTACTATAAGAGATTTACCTAATAGAAAAACAAGAATGACTTGTAATTATGTTAGTGTAAAAACGCGGTTAATGGTAAACAAGCTTTTAACCAAGGATCATTATTATCAAGGAAAGAGATTTTAGGATTTGTCCTGTTCTTTAATATTTCACCTATCAAAATCATTTGGCATGTGAATGAATCATATAGAAAGAAATTGTTTCATGCTTGAATATTTTGCATTAATATATTATAGCATTTTAGTATTCACTACAAAAAATGTAATTACTTAATTACCATTTAGTTTAGCTTAATTAGTTAGCATTTGAAACCAAGCGTGACAACATTTAGTCCAAGTCCAATGGCACCAATTTTTATTTAAGAAAACTTTAACATACATTAGTTACGGTCTACAGCATTCACAACAAAATCATTTAACAAAATTTTTAATTGATGTAATTCATCCCAAAAAGCTTAAGTTTTCATTTTCAATGTGATATGGGTTTTTTGCTATCATTTATTTCGTGGTTCGTTATAGGTTGAATTTTCCCAAAGGCTCCTTTCTCTGTGGTTTTTTTAACCTTAAATCTTCCTTTAAATATCTTGCCAAGCTTCCTCGATCGTTGTTATGCGTGCTTTTGCCCTTGAGGGATTCCGAAGGTTTACAGAAAGCATTTCCCTTCCTGCTTTCAATCCTTTTGGTTTAAAGCTGCTGCTGGATGGCGTTAATATACCGGTAGGAGTCCTCAAAAGAAATTTGATAATGTTTTTGAGATGACAGCGAAATAAAACCTCGACTATAAAACAAACAAAAGCAAATACAAGAACAACAGAACAAATGATAAGCACACCTAGAATATCAGGCAGGACAAGTGATTCTCCTGGCAAAACTTTGTAAGCGCTTGGATCTTCTGCGGAAAGACCTTCATAGTACTTCATCGCCAATTGTAGATTATTCACCCACTTCTTCATTAATCCACTTTCCTTTAATTTGGCATATGTCTGCATCAACCAATGTCGGTTTACTGTATACATTTCAACAAACAATGGGTAAATTTTCAAGTATTCGGGAAGTATGTAGCACTCCGCGCGACTCATATTTAGTTTGTTTACTAGCACATTTTCAGCATACATCACATCCAATTTGTGTTTTGTTGAGTGGGTACCAAGCAAATATTTTTCTGCGAGGAAAGACACCAGCCTTATTTCGGTTTCGTCGTCCTCCTTAAAATAGTAGAAGCTTGTATTAAGTTTCTCAATTAGTCCTCGAACTCTGAACTCATGATAATAAAACGTTGAAGGAGACACTCCTTCATCTACATTAAACAAAATTTTGTATCCAGCACTCAGTACATCAGCAATGGATTGGAAGGGTTGAAACCGTTCAGGAACAATAAGAGTGCTCATTATTCCATTTCCATAAAAATTACACATAAAGAAGCCCATAAACTGAAGCAAAATGCAAAAATTAATTTTAGTCATGTATATTTGCCCTGAGTTGCCTAGGAATGTTCCAATACAGTCAAGAATTTGCGATGGTAGAAAATTTTGTGCATTTTTTCCAACTCTGTAAAAATAAAATGCAAATGTCAACACGGCGCACGCTGAACAGATCCAGAGTATTGGTGTAAACGGAGAGGACCACGGAAAAAAATTTACAGCCTGAACTTTGTTCCTGTTCTCGTGATTTAAACAATAAAGTAAAGTTGCTTCGTTGAATTGCGAAAACTGGAGTCCTGTGTACATCCAGATATAGCTTACCAAATTATTGGGATAGTTATCAAAATAGATTTGGTTCCTAATATACTGCCCAAGCCATGTTCTGTCTGTGTTAGCTGCCACAGTTTTGCTTTCCATGTCCAATTGCGTAAAAGATATGTTGTGGTGTGCTCCCAATACTGATGTTGACATGGCTTGTTTATTGCAGGTGGTCAGTGTTCTAATTGTCGGACGTGGCCTGAAACAAGCTTTAGAGTCGTCTTCGTAAATCCCAAAATAGTCACTTTCCGCAAACACAAGAGCGTCAACTGACCGACCATTTGCAATTCGAAAGTGTTCTTTGTGAAAAATCAATGGGTTGCTTAATCTCAACATTATTGAGAGATCAAAGCTTCCTTCTGCTCTAACAAAAGTTGAACAGTAGCCACTGCAAACAATTTTAAAATGAGTTTGAAATATTTGGTCAACATCAGGAACTAAGAAAAGTAGAATTTTCAATGCGGGGTAATTCCTCCAATGAAGGCGAAACATATTTCCAGTGTTAGGCAGTTCACCCCTCGGTTGGAGAATTGGAACAATCATTAGTGTGGTTGGCTTCATTCCGAAAACAAAGAAATCATCAACTGAAGAAATCGGGCCATAATTCCAAGTCTCATGACTTGCTAGTACAAGTGTAAACGGCTGTGTAAATTTAAATGGGTATTCGTTTCGTAGAATTCGATAAATCTTTTTGGTAAAAATTGTCTGCCTTAGATTCATGCTGATAAATTTAATTTCGCAGAACGGAGAATTGAAATGGTAAACGTACACTTCAAAACTTTCTTGGGATAGTGACAAAATCTCAAGGAATGAATTGACACTATTTTCCAGCACTTTTCTGTCGTCGTTTTCTTGTGCACAAGAAAGTCCAGCACATAGTACCATTGTAGCAGACAACCAGCACACAACATTCATTTTTGCTAGAGTTTAAAAATAGTTTGGTAACAAAATGATTATTGTAAGTTGACACTTGTTAGGAGATAAAAATAGTTTACCTTTTGTACGTATTTTAGCTTTTCATTAATGTAGAGTTTGTGAACTGAAACAGAGTGAATCTATTTCAGCTATTACGTGCTATCAGTTAAATACGAGGTTATCAACACGATTTTGAGTTATCAAATGATTTCTTTTATAACTACTAACTTTTGGACATTTTCTTTAATTTAAAAAAAAAATGTCGAAAAATTAGTTCGAAATTTAAAAAAAAACTCGAGTGGCTTGCTTCTTTTACAGCAAAAATATTACACACTATTAACTTTGCTATTGTTAAGGTAATATTCATTAAACTTTTTTGCCTCTAAATATATTTAAATACTGTTGTATACTCATCCATCAATCATCGATCAACAAGTTATTGATCTCTTGTGTAACCCACACTGTTTTTTTACACGTGCCTATTTAACTTGATTAAATTTTGCGCAACGAGTCACTAATAATAATTAATTTTCAGCCACAAGCATCACACAAGCAGAAAGTAATAGCCATAAAGTAATTACTCTTCAAAACTGATGGAAAAGGAATATGTATGCGTCAGCACTCCGGAGTTGTTCTGGCTCTCGGGTTGTCATTTACGTTTTCTCAGTAGTATTTATTTCGATTATCTTTATCAATGGACGACGCCTCATGTACCTTATGTACGTAACTAGCTGTTAAATATTATAGTGGAAGCTTAAAACATCCTACGCAAACCACTGGAAAGAAACTGAGGCTTTAACAACCGCACATTGTGTGTAGGTGGCAACCTCTGGTCCAAAAGTGTGAAGGGCTAGGATTTCGTTTCCCATTTTTAAATGTGCCTAAAAATATTTTATATTCCGACCCTGCTTGTACTACTTTGCATATGTAAATGATGATATTCATTTAAATACTCGCCTCTTTATTTCTTACACTTTCAAAATTCCAAAATATTAAATTTAGTTGCATTGACTCTAAAAGTGTCTTTGCTCGTCTCCAAATTTCTTTTAAAAAACTAATCACGTACAATATCCACTTTGTAATCTCCTTAAGATAATTGATGTGTACGGTGCTCGTTTTGAAGTGCGCACTACTATAACATTGACAAGATTTTATTGCTTTTCAAGTCCACATGCTGAAATTCGTGTTCCTATTTTCCAGTTCAATTAAATGTTTGACATTTATAATTTTCCTATAAAGTTTCCAGATATCTTATTTCTCTGTAGAAATATGCGTATAACGTTTATATTGACACATTGATTCAAAATTTCGAAAGTTTTCACGCACTTCTGGTACACACAGTATTTTGTGAAGGTTAGTCTTCAACTGATATGCCAAAAGACAACGTGTAACAAAAGGATTGCGTTTTTATAGGTTTTCGTTGTATTTATCATACTGACGGGTATAACAAAAGTAATTACTTAAACTCGTCGCCATCAACAACCATGAAAAAGGTAGCAGCTTGTGTATTCATCATATTATAAATGTATACATGTATTTCATAGATATGTGCTAATTAATAGTTAATTTGGCAAAGTGCTGAAATGCCCCATCATAAATATAAAAGGATGGGGAATAAAAGAGCCTGTTATTGTAAAATAAATGGAATTAGTAATTACTTTGGTTAAAGAGACGGGAAGAGGTATACTTGTATAGACCAATTGTAAGCCCTCCATGACAATCAGCAAAATGACATTTAATGCTAAGAAAGTAATATATAAAACGTATTTTCTGATAAAATTTTGAACTGGCAAACAGATACAGTGAGGACTGGATACATTTGGCAACCGCCCTATAATCAACAAACTTCTATCTATGAGAAAGCAAATGACACCGTTTTGTGGTGATTTGGTAGCAGACTTTCGATTAAGTAAATGCAACACAAGATACTATTGTAGCCGGGTTCCTTATCATAATAGCAGGGTTGTTTCATATGAGTTTTCATTTTGTTTGTCAGACAGGAGAAAAAGAAATTCACAATTTTTTTCTTCAATGGATTATACAGCCTCATATTAAAAACGTTAAAATCGTAATTGCTCTATGGCATATAAATTATTTATCACGTATACATATATCTCTGGTTGCTAATTTTTGTCACATAATAGTTTTGGATAATAATAATATCTTCATGTGTCATGATTTGGTACATTATTTTGTCATCAAATACGATGAAGTCTTGCAGTGCATGCATTTATTCCATTGTAGGGTTATTTATAATTAATATTGCTTGCTCAGACTCGAAGTATTAACACAAATATTCTTGAAATATTAACGCCTTCTTACGAAATAAATCTTCAGTAGATAAGTTTTAAGAGATTGATTAGTTTTTGTAAGAATTTAGTTTACTCCACTTTCATGCTGTTCTGCAGTTGCAACATTTTCTCCGCTGCAGAAACAATAGGTTTATACTAAACTTTTATGCAAATTATGCCATCAAACATATCCGGTTTTCATATTTCAATTTATTATTAATTTTGACAGACCTGTGGGGCACCTCTCCAATTTCTTCCGGAGTCAGCCTTTCTCCGATTGACCTGTCTGGTTAAAAAACCAATTAATTAACTTCTGATTTTAAAACAGCTTTGGTACTAATTTCTAGATTTTACCAATTTTACTTGTTGTTTCACAGGACTTGTCATTCTCTTGGTCTCCATTGAGCGGATCCGGATGTAGCTCTGGTTTTCCTCCCTGTATAGCCGAATCTTGAAAAATATTGTTTGTTGGCGTGACATTCTCTTCTTCTTCCTGATGGGAACTAGTCGTCTTCCGTCGAATGTCCTCAACTAATTCAGACTGCTCTGCGTCGTGTTGAGAAGTAATTGTAGCAATTGGTTTTAGCTTTTTTTCGATGTGATACCTGGCCCCACTGCGCAAGAAAAGGCACACGATCTCCATTCCTAAACAAGTTAAGCTCAATGCGCAAAATATTGCACAAACAACGAGTACTCCCAAGATGTCAGGAAGTAAAATTCTACCTCCAGGTAAAACTTGATTTGGGTTCTCTTCCTTCACTTTAGCGAGGTATCGGATGGCAATCTTTTGCCAGGCGTCCCATTTCTCTGGGAGTCCACTGTCAGCAAGTCGGCTATAAGTTTGCATCATCCAATGCCGGTTCACTGTGTACATTTCCACGAACCGTGTCGTAAAGCTGAGATACTCTGGAAGTCTATAGCATTTTGTGTGAGGCCTGTATATCTCCTCAACAATATATTTTTTAAAGTAATTCAGCTCTATTGTTTCAAAGAAGGAACTCGTAAGAAGCAAATGTTTTCCTGTGAGATATTCGGCAACTTTTTCATAATTAGAGCTTTCAGAACCTAAATTCAAAAAACTCGTGTTCAGTTTTTCAGTTAAACTTCTTACTTTGAACTCATTGTAATAAACGTCCCATGGAGACAACCCTGACTCTGCTAAGAACCATAGAATTTTGTAGCCTTTCGAGATGACTTCAGTCAGAAAATTAAACGGTTGAGCTCGGCTAGGAACAGTTAGTAGACTTGTGATTCCGTTTCCATAAAACCCACAAACAAGCATTCTAAGAAACTGAAGAATGATCATGAAGTGAAGTTTCATCATGCATTTTTGAGGCGAGTTCCCAACAAACACTCCAAAGCTGTTGATTATGTGCAATATGAGATGACCATCAACCACTTAACTTATTTTTCTTGAACAGAAGACGAGGGCAAGAATTGCGCAAATTGTAGATATCCAAGTTCTGTGAGTGAATGGTTGAAACCAGGTCCAAAAAAGTATCGTGTCGGATTTGCTTTTGTTTTCCTGACTCAGGCAATATATTAGAACCTCGGTTTTGTATTTTGCAAACGTAAATCCCGTCTTTCGAACATAATATTCCCAGGTAAAATCATAAACTGTATAGAAAACTGAATTGATAATATATTGTCCATTTATGGACCTCTCAGTGTTTTGCCACACAGTTTCGTTGTTCATATCGAGTTGTGTGAACGAGACGTTATGTTGAAGGGACAGCGTAATTGTGGAAATGATCTCTCTGTTGCAAAAACGTCTGTCCAGTCTGTCGTGCTTTAGGGAGAATAGAAGCTTTTGACAAGCCAACAAGTAATTTCCATATAGTCTGAAATAAGTTTTTTGTGCAGACAGTAAAGCGTCAACTTTTTGCCCAGTCGCGATTCGGAAATATTCTTTATGGATTCGAAGTGGATCAGTGAAATGTTGCATGACTGAAATGTCAAACCTTCCTTGTGTCGTTGCAGTTGGTGAGCAGTTTACATCGCAGACAATTTTGTGTTTTATTTCAAACTCTTTTTCGCCATCTTGAAACGCATAGAGAACGACTTTAAGTGCTGGATAGTTTTTCCAACGGTTTGTGAACAGATCGAGAATCCTTGATTCTAATTGCGTGTTTACAATGAAACTAATCGTAAGTGGAACTAAAGTCAGTGTGGTCGGATGCATGGCAATCAGGCGAAATGGGTCAACAACTAAAGTCTCTTGCGGTTGAATTATTATGTTGAATGGTTGTGTAAATTTAAAGGGGTTTTTGTTATAAAAGTATGTTGTCGCTTCACTGCTGAAGATTCGGTATCGCAACGAAGAGCTGACAAACTGAATTTCACAAACTGGATTCCCCCAACAATGGAAAAACACTTCATAGCTTTCTCCAGAAGCACTCAAACTTCTTAAAAATAATTGTATACTGTTTTGCACGGCTTTTTCGACTAGATGGTTGACTTCTTGAGCCGCAGAAAGGCTAGCAACGAGCAGTACTGTGACAGGATGTCGCCACATCTTTCAAGTTGAAATGTTTTGAAAAAATTAGTAGTGGCCAAAGAAACGTTGCTTAAAACGAATTGTTAAGTCGCTAGTTTCCTTTACAAATTTGCTGACTTTGTTTACAGTTACGCTACGTTGCGTAAACTGAGAGATAGCAGCGAAATTAGCTTTATTATGAAACACTACTTTGGTACTCCAACTCCAAATATACGGCATAAACTTTATCTGCACTCTTCACAATTTAAAGACTGTTCACTTTAAATACTTTCCACCAGCAACGTTAATCGCCAAGTGTTAGCATATTGATATTTAAAAACGGTCCTTCGGGAATCTTTATTTAAAACTTTTCAAATATTTTACTGTTTATAACTTCAGTATATGATACTTAAAACTAGAATTTATGGTTGCATAAAATGGCCTCCAATTAGGATTTGCGTCCAGTTTTCATTAACTTTTTATCCCTGCTTTGGCTTAAAATTTGCAGGAATATGTTTCTTGAGGCGCAGATTACAAATCTTTAATCACCAGATCTTTTTGCTAATCGTGTAATGTACTTGAAAACTCCAGACTACGAACATAAACACCGCGGTTGGATTATTACATAGAAAATTTGATTAATGGAACAGCCTCCCACAAGCTACTAATAAATACTGTTATGAAAAACGGTTGCGTAAACCTAAATCTGTAGAAACAATACTCAGGAGTCCTTACCGTATAATTAGCCTTGTGTCTTAGTCAAATATTACTAAACAGTGCAGTGTAAAAGGTTCTGGGTGAGCGGTGTGAAATTTCACAAGTTTTTCACCTACGTGTAACCAAATTTGAATGATGTTCCTACAAAACTACTTTACCTTATCAGTTTGCTCTCCGTAAGACTAAAAGTGACTGAAGAAGGTAACGAAAACATGTATTTTCACATAATTACTGATCATTTTTTACGAGCATAGAGTATGTACTAGTTTGTCAAATGGCTTATCATCATTAAAATATACGAGTAATATGTATAAAGTCTTGAAGTCGAAACGTCAACAATAAACTTATATTCAATCAAAAACATGTCCTCAAACATCGTTGAATCCTATAAAAAATAATAAAATATGCAAATCTTAACTTGTAAATTTCGGTTTGAGTAGCAAAAATCGTAGATTCATTGAAGGTTATTTAGTTTAGTTGAAGGACCTCGTATAACGTAAACACTTAACTTAACATAAACATCTCCACCTGCGTAAGCGTAATTACTTTTTAGATGGTAAAACGCAATTTTTGATAAATACTCGACGAAGGAGGCAATGAAATGTGGATGAATGCCACAAAAATTAATTAAAACATGGAATTAGGAAAGGCGGCGTAAATCTTGGCAGCTCGTATTAGTGCGCAGTATGCAGCAAATACTTTTTAAGTGGCGTGCATACACAACTGTAATAAAGGTCTTTGAATCCATCTAAAGAACCTTTATGGAATTAAGTGGGATTTGTTGTGTGAAAATGTGACCAATGATGCCTGACATATTTTAGTAGCTTCTAATGACAAACTTACAGTACAAAAGTTCCGTATGGGAGAAAAATAATCAATGATTAATATTTTTATATGGCGAGTACATTTCATGTGCATACACAATATAAAAAATACGTTTTCAAATTTACGTCTTAAATAGAAACTAATTTTATTTTCCTCTTTTAAATGCATCTTATATAACCCGCAAATCACACACAATTAATCCTATATAATTAAAATTCATTTATCCATTATATTACGACAAATCATAATCAGGATATTGATGTGAGGAGACACGCGTGTAGAAACTTTCGTGTCATTTATATTAATAAATCTTTCGATGTCAAAATATCCAACTCTACTTCCCCCCAACATGTGCCTTTGGTGTAGTGAAATACCTATTGTTACAATACACTTAACTTTACAATTCCCAAAAGTTGTATGCAAACTCGTGTTCTCGAGATTTTTATTTGCTTTGCGGGCTAATTTTTAATCAATAAGCTTTTTATTCTAAGATTACATTATTTGGTTTAGGGGAAGTTGGTAATATTACATTTTGTCCGAAACTAGTTTCCTTATTTTATAATTGTTTTTGAAATTACAGCAACACTGCAGTAGCTATACATTCCAAATGTATTTGATACGTCTAAAGTTAGCATTATAATTTTCCAGTAATGTTTTCGTGCAATCGTAAGTACAAACTACCTGATTGGGTAGAAAATTTAAAGCCTGCTTCTACGTCATCAACAGGAATCGTTTTTTGCGGAACTGTGTCTACAATATATAATAAATTTTATGCTATTTTTAGCAAAATTTACCCAGTTTTACGACTTTAAATGTTGTACAGCTTTCCCCCGCTCTTTTCACTAAACTTTCACTTGAATCTGATTCCAGGCAATTTACATCCTGCGTCTTTTATCGCAATCCTAAATAAAATAAAAAGGTAATGTCTATTTAGTACATTTTAATGCAGCATATCAAATTTTTTATTCATGTCTCATTTATCTGTCCGAAAAGCTGATCTTGCGAAATTTTATTTTAGAGTTGATATTCAGCTTATTCTCATCACAAAGTTCAAGTTTTGATTAAGATGGCATTTTCTTTGGGGGATTCGTTCTCTGCTGCTTCAATTGTGCCTCCAAATGTTCTGGAAATACTTGTTCTTGCGTCTCCTCGATCGTTGTCACGCATCGTTCTTCCCTTTTCAATGTTCGAGAATTTATGAAAGGGGTCTCCCTTCCTGCTTTAAACTTTCTTGGAATGAGACTGTTTGTGACTAGCATCAAAGTAATGGTGAGAAATTTCACCGAATTTTTGAACAGTAGAATGCTTTCTCTCAAGTGAAAATGAAATGAGGATGGCAGATAGGAAGAAATCAAGGCGCTTGCCTTGAGCATCTTTACTGTGGGGCAACTGGATCCACCGCATAAGTGACAACAAAGTACCTCCATTAGAAAGCAAGTTAAGCCCAATGCCCAAATGATTCCACAAATAACAAGAAATCCAAAAATGTCAGGAAGAGAAATTTTTTCACCTGGTAAAACCTCATTGAGATCGTCTTCCATCACATTCATGAAGTATTGGAGAGCGAGCTTCTGCCAGTCGTCCCATTTCTCCAGCAGTCCACTACCAGCAAGTCTGCGAAGGATTTGCATCATCCAATGCCGGTTCACTGAGAACATTTCTACAAAAATGGCCTAAACTTGAGATACTCAGGAAGTTCATAGCATCTTCTTTCAGGTCTGCTGAGCACCTTCACAAAATATTAATTAAAGTAATTCAAAAATGATGTTTCAATGAATGACACAAGTCTTAGCAAATATTTTCCAGTTTGGGTTTTGGCAATTTGTTCAGAATTTTCATGATTTAAATCCAAAAAACTAGTGTTAAGTTTCTCAATTAACCCTCTCACTTTGAACTCATTGTAATAAAGGCCCATGGATGCAGCTTATGTTTCGCATCAGACAAGATTTTGTAGTCCTTCGAGATCACTTCAGCCAGAGAATTGAATGGTTGAACTTGGCTAGGAACAGTGAGAAGACTAGTGATTCTGTTCCCATAAAATCCGCAAACAAACATCCCAAAAAATTGCAAAACGATGAGAAAACGAACTTTTGTCAGGTGTCCTTGAAAAGAGTTCCCAAGAGACACTCCAAAACGCGTCGTTTAATGACGTATGACTTCGTTCTTTAGAAATTTGAGTGGCCAAATGTCTTACTGAGAACTTAAATCTCAATCCACAATAATAATTTGCAATATTTGCCTATTTTTTGACGCTATTTAGGTTGGAGTAAATTGTGAAGTTTCAGGTTAAGAAGAATGCACACTTACAACAAATTTTTAAATAATTCAGTTGGATCCATAGAAAGTTTCATTTGCTTTAAACCAACTAATAGCAACAATTTTTACACCGAGCGTGTGTCTCATATAAATCCGTAAAAATATTACTCAAAAACCTCTAAGACTTAAAAATAACTGCAAAGTTTCCTGCAGGGGTTTCTGGGTGAGCGATGTGAAATGCCATAGAAACTCTTGAAAAACTGGAAGGAGAAAATGCTGCCAGCACAAAATGTTTTAATTAAGTGTCAAGATAGTGTTGTGTTGATGACTGACAAAATTATTTTTTGACTTTGAAGTATGTACCAGTTTGTCAAATGGCTTATCATCATTTAAATATACAAGTCGTCGTGATTAAATGCCGTTTAGTGGAACACAAGGCATATATTGATTGACAATAATTTAAATAAGATATGTAAAGAGGATTTTGAAGTTGTTCACAAGTGAACAATAACCACATTTTAGGAAAATACTTACGTACCCTCACGTCCGTAAGAGTCATTATATGAAAGGCAGTAAAAAGACAATTTTTTGATAAAGACTTCACAAAATGTGACACTGAAATGTAGATGAAGATTAGATGAAAAATTAAATCATACAATTAGTAAAGGAGATGTCCGAGGTCTTGAAAAGCTTGCACTATTATGTGATATGTATGCGGTAAATCTTTAACTAGTAAGGTAATTAAACCTGAGTGTTTTCATTTGCAGCAAATGTATCATATATTTCACTATTCAAATCATCTTCATTTATCTCAATGTTTGGTTTCTCTGTAAATTACCAGCTTATAAAATCTGAAGCTTAAACTGGACCAAAAATCGTCTTGCTACTTGTTCAGCACATGCTGGATTGATGCACTTAATTAATTATTTGAAGTAACCCAGCTGTGAGGTGAGAATTCCTCCTAAAATTGAGGTGAGTGTGAATTGCATGGTGGTCCGACAGGCCCATTCCCTCAAAATCAAGCGAGGACAAGTGAAATCAATATTTTTGTTTCTGTTTACTGGTCTACTTTCAAAAAAATGCCATGATGGAGAGACATTGTATCGCAAGCACTACACGTATTTCGTAAAGGTTTGTTTTCAACTGGAATGCAAAATAATGCCTCTAATAGAATGGTGTTATTTTAATTAAGTTTTTATTGTGCTTGTCGGACAGACGAAAAACCAAAAAGTAATTAATTACAATTAGTCTCATCGCCAAGGATGCTTTACGCCCATTGTAAATCCCGAGGAAATTAGGGGAACGTCTAAAAGCATGTAGGTGGTGTTCACAAAATGTGCCCTTTTCCAAAATTTTAAACCTTGTAAATTTTGATATTTCTAATCTTCCGGGACTCTCCTAGCTTCAAATCCCAAGCTTGCAACAAGTTTTAAAATTTTTGAGAAATGGCACATTTTGTGAGCACCACCTACATGCTTTTAGACGTTCCCCTAATTTCCTCGGGATTTACAATGGGCGTAAAGCATCCTTGCTCATCGCCACATAAAACATTTTTCAATTCTAATATTTCGTACAGCCACCGGTAAACACGTAATAATTGTAATACCCTTATATCATGTATGTATAATATTTAATATTTATCATGTATGTATAATATTTAATATTTATTATGTATGTATAATATTTAATATTTATCATGTATATTTATATGTCTGGTTTGTATTTGCTATTACACTTGAAAGTCAACTATACTTACATGCTATTTTCTACAGTTGCAACATTTTGCTAGCTGTTGAAACAATGGGATTAAACTAAACCTTCATGTAGATAATTCCATAATATTTCCGGATTTCATGCTTCAATTTATTACCATTACCAATAATACCATTCTATTCTGACTTGTGTACACTTACCCGGCTACTTCCGGAGTCGGCTCTACTCCATTGACATGTCTAGATAGAAAAGAACAAATAATAACTTTTTTTATTTAAAAGCGACTAAACAGACACTAAATTTTGGGTTTTACCAATTTTTAATCTTCTCTCACAGGACTTCCTATCAGTCTGTTCGTCTCCAGTGAGAGCCCTCGGACTCGACTGAGATCCCCCCCACCTGTTTGGCGCTTCGATTGGTTTCACTTGTGTTTGAACAATCGCCTGATCTTGCTGAAGCTCATTTGTTGGCGTGATATTCTCTACTTCTTCCGGAGAGGAACTAGTAGAATTTTGTTTTAAATCTTCAACTAATTCAGATTCTTTAGCGTCCTCTTGAGAAGCAATTGAGGCGCTGGGTTTTATCCGCCTGACTGTGTGCCTTCCAGGCCGACTGCATGGGTGAAAGCACGCGATCTCCACTAGAAAGCAAGTCAAGACCAGTGCCCAAATGATTTCAGAGATGACGAGTACTCCAAGAATGTCAGGAAGCAGAATTCTGTCACCAGGTACGACTTGATTGGGATCGTCTTCCTTTACATTCATTTCGTACTGAATTGCAACATTTTGCCAGGCGTCCCATTTCTCCAGCAGCCCAGTGTCAGCAAGTCGGGCATAGGTTTGCATCATCCAATGCCGGTTCACTGTGTACATTTCCACGAAATATGGCCTAAAGCTGAGATACTCAGGAAGTCTGTAGCAATTTGTTTGAAGTCTGTGTAGCTCCTCAACAATATATTTTTTATAGATAATTAAACTTTTTTTCAAGGATAGAACTCGTACGAAGCAAATATTTTCCTGTGAGAGTTTCTGCAACTCTTTCATCTTTTGAGTTTTTAGAACTTAAATCCAAAAAACTCGTGTTTAATTTATCAGTTAAGCCTCTTACTTGGAACTCATTGTAATAAAGTTTCCGTGGATGGATATTTGCACTCTGAAAAGTCCTTAAAATTTTGTAGTCCTTCGAGATAACTTCTGCCAGAGAATGGAATGGTTGAGCTTTGCTAGGAACAGTGAGAAGGCTAGTAATCCCGTTCCCATAAAATCCACAAACAAACATTCCAAAAAATTGCAAAACGATGACGAAGTGAACATTTTTCATGTATCTTTGGAACGAGTTCCCAAGAAACACTCCAAAGCTGTTAATTATGTGCAAGATGAGAGGAGCGTAAACCACCTTTCCAATTTTCCGTGAACAGAAGATGAGTGCAATAAATGTGCAAATTGTGGATATCCAAATTCGGAGAGTGAATGGTTGAGACCAGGTCCAAAAAAGGATCGTGTCGGATTTGCTTTTGTTTTCCCGACTCAAGCAATATAGTAGAACCTCAGTTTTGTAATGTGAAAACGTAAATCCCGTGTTTCGAACATAATATTTCGAGGTGAAAGTACCATAATGCGAGTAAGATACTGAACTGATGATGTATTGACCATTTGTGGATCTATCAGTATTTTTCCAGGTAATTCCGTTGCTCATGTCGAGCTGTGTAAAGGAAACGTTGTGCTGAAGGGAAAATACCATCGTGGACATGATCTGTCTATTGCAAAAGTGCCTGTGTCGGTTTTCTGAAAACAGGAGTTTTTGACAAGCAAACAACTCTTTCCCATATAATCCGAAATAGATGGCTGGTGCCAACAGTAACGCGTTAATTTTTTGACCATTTCCAATTCGGAATAAGTCTCTGTGCAGACGAGGTGGATTCGTAAATTTTGTTACGGCCGAAACTCCAAATTGTCCTTGAGTCGTTGTAGTTGGAGGACAGTTTACATTGCAAACAATTTGGTGTTTTATTTCAAACTCGTTTTCACCATCTTCAAACGCATAAAGAACGACTTTTAGTACTGGAAAGTTTATCCAGCGTCTTGTGAACAGACCGGAAACTGTTGATTCTGATTGTGCATTCAGCATGAAACGAAGTGGAAGTTCCACTGTGGAACTAGAAGCAAGGTTGTCGGGTGCATGGCAATTAGCAGAAATGGATTAACACGTAGAGTATGGTATGGTTGAATTATTATGTGGAATGATTGGGTGAACTTAAATGGGGTTTCATTGTAGAAGAAGCTCGCCGATTTACTGCCGAAGATTCGATAGCGCAATGAAAAGCTGATGAATTGAATTTGACACATTGGATCACCCCAGCAATGGAAAACTACTTCGTAGCTTTCCCCAGAATTACTCAAAGTCTCCAGAAAAAATTGTACGCGGTTTTGTAGGGCTGTTTTTACTTGATTGGAATTTTGTGCTGCAGATAGGCCTGCCAAGGCAAGCACCGTGATGCAAAGCCACCACATGTTCCCCGGGTAAAATCCTTTAAAGAATAAAATTTTGTAGCGAAAGTGAAGCTAGGTTTCCAGGCAGAAACAAGGTAATCTTAAAACGTTGGCTTTGATGTCCAAGCTTTAGCATGGAATGATGAAAGATAATGATGAAGTTTGCTTTTGGTCACTTCAAAATTTTTAATTTGCTGTTGCATACACAGGTTTCAAGTATTTTTGTGTCTTAACGGGAAACTCGTAGCTTGACAAATATTTTTTTCAGATCCAGTGTGCTCGAATGTTTTACAATCAATTTTTAATTAATTGTTAGCGCCAAGCAACTCACATTGTCTTCCTGTCGTATCACTCAGGTTCGTTTGAAATTTGAGTGGTAAACTGTGTGACTCAGAGCTTGAAACGCAATCTACATGTCACTTAAGTATGTCACTTTGAATCCACTAAATAATCTACCAAATGCCAATTAATTGCTTATCAACCACAAATACTTACTATGTGCTACGCAGTAACAAAATAAAATATTACGTATGGCCTGGTGGAAACTGAAGATTTCTGGAAACAGGTAACTTAACAGTATTTTGCAGGAAACATTTTGTGAATAATCTTCGCTGACAGTTATTTGTTTAAAATTTTTCTAAAAGACGATATTTTTGACACAATTGTTTGAAGCACATGTTAACCAAGTAGTTGGGAAATGTTAAGTTTTTTCTAAATGTGGGACTCATGTCAGTGGGGAATGGGAATCCTTTAGCTTTTCTGTGAGATGTGGGGTGGGTTTTTGTGTAGATCGTAAATGACACTGCTTTAATTAAATTTTATTGTCCTTTGAAGGAAATCTAAATAATTTTTTTTCGGTGTGTTAACGGTTTCTTAATAAGAAATAATGAGAATACCATCTTCTGCCTAAAAAGGTATCCTAAAATTCATTCTCCCTTGCCAGAGATAAATGACTGATCTTGTTGCTTAGTGATCAATGATTTTAGCTACATTATCTTTAACCGTTTTATCCCTATTGCAATCAAAAATTAAAGTATTTAAAATAGTTGCAGACTTTCCTGCAGTGCGAGGTGTTCTGGGAGAGCGGTGTGAAATGCAAGAGAAACTCTCGCACAAACTAAAACGAGAAAATGCTGCCAGCACGAAGCATTTCAATGAAATGTCAACTAGACAATGTTCCCTATATTATCTAATGTGATCTGTTAAAGAATATTAGTTTTTTAATTTTGCTACAATTATTTTTAAGCTTTATGAATATGGCGTAGATTGAATGTTCTTTACGCCGGCTTTCAAGATCACAAAACACTACAACCGTAGACTAAACCAGTTTTTAAGTTTGTGAAGCAGTCGGAGCACGTATTTTCATGAAATAATATTAAAGTAGTTACGTGGAAGAAATATTTTAAGATCGGGATTTTAATCTACGTGTTACTAATTTTGAATGATTTTCTAGCAAAACTACTTTACAAACTGCAGTTGGTTGTCCGGGAGACTGAAGGCGACTGTGGAAAGTTGGGAAAAATTATATGCTCACATAATTACCTATTAAATTATTTTATGAGTATGAAGTATGTGCCACTTTGTCAAATGGCTTATTATTGTTCAACATACAGGCCGTCATGACTAAATGTCGTTTTGTGGAGCACGAAGCATTAATTGAGTGGCAGCTATTTAAATTAAACTCGTAGAATGAATTCTAAAGTTCACAGTTGAGTAAGAACCACATTTTACGTAAATAATTAGACACCACTACGATCAAAACATTTTTGAAAAACACTTCACGCAATGTGTTAGTCAAAATTAGATGAAAGATAGATAAAAAACTAAAGCCCGTAAATTATAAAGGTGTTCTTAGAAGTCTAAGAAGCTCACATTGATATTCGATATGCGGCAAATAACTGGAATTAAGAATGTAATAAAACATATGTATTTTTCATCTACAGCAAATGCATCTTATGTTTTTTACTATTCAAATCGTCTTCATTTCTCTCCAGTTTTTATGTAATTTATGTAATCCAAACAATGAAATTTTCAATTAGTTGTGTCAAAGCAATGACTGTAAAATCTAAACTCGTACATTTTGCTTTCTTTAGTGAAAACGAATATAAATATTTGGTTTCTATATGTTAACAAAGAGCTCATAAAATCTAAAGGTTTGTCCAAAAAAGTGTCTCACTACTTGTTTAGCATATAATGGATTGATGACATCCAAAATCATTTACAACTTGTTCTAGCTTCATATTTAGCAAGTTTGTGTATGATATATCAATTCTAAGTTTCTTTGTTCATGTTACAACTTGAAAGCCGTTTCAATATCATTTCATAAAATGCCAGTGTGAAATAATTACTCGATTATAGGTGGAACATGTGTAGGCTTGCGGAGCCTTAGCCGAACACTGACAAGAATGATGAAATCAAAGACCAATGATTATGAATGATGGCCAGGATTGATGTTGTGCTCTTGCGATAGAAATTGACATGAGGTCGTGAGAGATGATAGAAAATCCCCATCTTTTCCAATTGGTGGCAAGCTGTTCCCTAAACTTAAGCACTTAACTCTGTTCCAGAAAGCATAATATTTTTACAAATATTGCTCAAATTGACTCCATTTGAAACTTAGGAAAATATATATGATTCCACAATAGTGCAAAGTGCAAGCTTTGTAGATTGCACTAATTTGGTAGTTCTTTTTTAGTTTATGGTTGTATTAGATTTGTAATGTGAAGTGGATTTAGAAGAGGATAACCGAATTCATAGACTTTCCGAATTGTTTACTGTGAAATTCTGTCTAGTTCAAGTAAAAGCGACAAGAAAAGTTAAGTGACGATATCATACGGGACTAATATTTGAAATATAAGGAGAAATTTTATTTTGGGCTGCTGTTGCTACGTGTTTCTAAAGAGCAAGTTTTGTTTCGCCTGTTGTTTCAAATTATTTACATTTGTTCAAAAACATTTAACTAATTCATAAGTCCTGACCACCTGTTCTTGGCAGTGGCGGGTGACTTAGCTAATTGAAATTTTTCATCAGGAAACTCAATAATAATATAAATTGCAATACGTGTCCCATCTGACAATTAGCACTTCAATAGCTCACAACTTGACCCGGAAATGTTTATGCGCCTAATTCTCTTTCGACAGGTCAGTATAAAAGAAGAAAGTAAAAATTATACTAATTTGCCTTTTTTTAACCTGCGGAATCTCCATCAAGTCAATCAAACTGAAAAGTTACAAAATGTCATAAAATAGAATGTTCGGGCTTAATGCATTATAAATTAAATTTTATGTTCAATGTTCAACAATATGTTCTTGGTATTCAATAGTTGTATTCTAGGGTTTTGCTTACTTTCATGTAGTTTTGCGGATGCATAGGCATTATTGTGAAGAAATTGTACAATATTTCATGGCTGTAATCAGTTCAGAAACACAAGTGATACGTTTTATATAAAAATGCGATGTTTTGCTTCCGAATTGACGGTGCATCCATGTTTATTAAAATGATGAATTATCCAGTAACTTATTGGTATTGACTACGGTACAGGCAGACTAAGTTTTCTGTCAATGCGACAATCAAGAGTAAACATGTGCAAAAATTTGTTTTCTTTTGAAAATTCTCATATTATGAGTTATGTATCTTTTTTCAGAGAGACATATTAATTTTAAGAGAGACATAATTATCATGCAAAATGAAGGTGCACGTCATAACGCAAGGAAGGTTCTGAACTGATATATACAGCTTAAATGGAATGTAGCGTAGCGGATTGCAATAAAAATACTGACAATAACTGCATATTGATTAGCGCTGATCTGATGGCAACCTTTCCAAATTTCATACAGATTGTGTACTGAATTGTGTATATAGAATTGTCCAGAACTTTCTAATTATTCAATGAAAACTTTGACAACCAATACGTATCATGGTTTTTATCAGTAGCGGGCGACGATTCCACAAACTTCAAAAATGTTTGTTTTATTATTATTTTTTTATTTAAACTAATTCTTATTTTAAATTTTTAGTGTTACTTTAGACTGTTTTCTTTAAGGGGCTCCTATTTTGATGTTTCTTATGTGGCTCCAATCGTTCTGGAAAGTCAATATCGTGCAAGACCTCCTCAATTGTTGTGACGCACCGTTTTCCTCTTTTCAAATTTCGAGAATTTATGAAAACTGTCTCTTTTCTTGCTTTCAACCTTTTTTGATTAAGTCTATTTGTTACTTTCGTTAGAGAATTGGGGAGACACTTAGCAAAATGTTTCAACCATAGCATGAGTTTTCCTAAGTGAAAATAAAATGAAATTTCTATTACAAAACTAACAAAAGCAGATACAAGCACTGCAAAACAGATTATTACCACGCCTAGAATATCTGGGAGGGCAATTGCGTCCCCTGGTAAAATTTTGTAGGCGTTTGGATCGTCTGTTGATAGACCGTCAAAGTACTTTATCGCTAACTGATAACTATCAGTCCACTTTTTCATTAGCCCACTTTCCGTAAATTGGGCATAAGTTTGCATCATCCAGTATCGATTTACTGTATACATTTCGACAAACACTGGATACATTTTCAAATACCCAGGAAGTATGTAGCATTCGGCGTGACTCATGTTCAGTTTATTTTTTAACACGTGCTCAAAATAGAGCAACTCCCGAGTTTGTTTTGCTGAGAAGGTACGAAGCAAATACTTTCTGATAAGAGTGGTTCCAAATTCAACTTCTTCCAAATCCAAAGGATCAAAAATATGAAAGCTTGTGTTTAGTTTTTCAATTATTCCTTGCCTCTTAAATTCGTGGTAAAAAAACTGTGTAGGAGAAATCCTATCATTAATATCCCATAAAATTTTGTATTCAGCATTTAGCAAATCAGCAAGTGATTGAAATGGTTGGTATTGTTCGGGCACAGTGAGAGTGCTCATAATTCCATTTCCGTAGAAACTGCACATATAGAATCCTGTAAACTGAAGCAAAATGCAGAACCGAATTTTTGTCATGTATATTTGCCCAGAGTTTCCAAGAAATGCTCCAATGCAGTCAATTACTTGAGATGGTAGAAAATTGTCAAAGTTTTTCCCAACTCTGTAAAAGTAAAATGAGAAAGCTAATACGGTACACGATGTACATATCCAGATGATGGATGTAAACGGACTCGACCATGGTACAAAGTTTACGTCATTTACTTTGTTTCTACTCTGGTGATTTAGACAATATAGTAAAGTTGCTTCCGCATGGATCGAAAACTTGAACCCCGTGTATCTATAGATGTATCCGACTAAATTATCGGGATATTCATCTAAAAATATTGCGTTAAAAATATACTGCCCATCCCATGATGTGTCCGTGTTATTCCTCATAGTCGAATCCTGTATGTCCTTCTGGTCTAACGATATGTTATGATTCATAGACAACAAAATTGTTGACATGATCTGCTGACTGCAAAACCTAAGTGCAAAGACGGTGGGACGTGGTCGTTGACAAGCCAACAGGTTTTCATAAGAGTAGAAATAGGGTCTTCTCGCTAACACAAACGCGTCAACCAAACGACCGTTTGCCATTCGAAAGTACTCCTTGTGAAAAGCGATTGGATTGCTTAATCTAAACATCACTGAGACATTAAATTTTCCTTTTGTTGTGTCAGAAGCTATGCAGTAGTCATTACAAACAATTTTGTACCGAGTTTCCAATATTTTGTCATTATGAGAAACCGTGTACAGTATAATTTTCAATGCTGGATAGTTTCTCCACCGAGGTAGAAACATTCTGTCAATTCTGGGTTCAAAACTATTTGTCTTGAAGATTGGAACAACCATTAGGGTGGTTGGGTGCATTCCTAGCACAAAAAACCGATCAGATACGGAACTCGGGTCAACGACCCAAGTCTCATAGCTTGCTAGGACCAGGTTAAACGGCTGCGTGAATTTGAATGGGTATGTATTTTCAAGAAGTTTCGTAATCCGTTTACTGAAAATTCTGAATCGTAATCTAGTGCTTATGGACTTAATTTCACAGACGGGAGAATTTAAATGATAAAAATACACCTCATAGCCAGCTTGGGATAGCGACAAAGTCTCCAGAAATGAATTCACACTATTTCGTAGCACTTTGTTCTCGTCATTTTTCTGTGCGTAAGCAAATGTAATGTAAACTACTATTTTCGCAGACAGCCACCACATGATATTCATTTCTTCAAGAAAGTTTCTGAATATTTTGATGAAGTCTTTTATTGAGCGGTAGTAATTACCAATTACAAGATGATCTTATGATCATTTAGTTAATCTGCTTTACCCAAACTGGCTGATTATCTTGGTTATACCGTTGCAATACGACAACCTACAAATACTTTTTGGGATTTCAGTATATTAATTTGTTTTTAGACTCATTGATAACAGTTCACTTTCCAAAGCATTTACTCTAAATTTTAGTACTTTCTAAGCTTTAAGTAACTTGGATGTAGAGGTCAACACCATTTGGAATTGCTCAACAATATCCATTTACAACTGAAATTTCTTCAATCGGATTTGGAGAGTTCGAATTTGTGGAGTATCCCTAAAATTTTGTACATTTATATAAGAAATTCGAGCATATTATTTTATCAAAAATCATTAAAAAACTAATAATTTTTTGAAAGTGTTATGAATACTTGGAAAAACTGTATTTTTTTCTGGTGATCAATATACCTTTTTCGCTTCTTTTCGTTTCCTACGTTTTCCACCGAGAACTCAAACAAATGACCACACCTTTTGAAAAGCCTTAGAATCTTGGATATTTTCAAACCCAACTGAAACTACAGGTATGTCAATGTGGCGTAGGTACATCAAGAAATTAATTATAAGTGTTTTCTTCTTTCGATGAATATGAAAAGTATGAAAAGAAAGCCGGTATTTGATAATGCCGAAACGAAGCACAAATACTGGATATTCCGTTGATGTTTCAGCCTTCCCATTAATTTTTTATCGTTGAATCAATCACTTTACTATTATTAAGTAATTAATTTATTAACTACTTAATCTAATATTAATGTATATAATGAACAAAATGAAAGACAATGGGAGTATTCAAGTTACATACAAATTTTCATTTTAATATTTGCATATTATTTCCATGCGCAATATCATTACTTATTTGAAAGAAATATTTATGACAAAAACTAGAGTTTTGAATGGCTTATAAAAACATCTTTATCGCTTAAAACTGTGCATCATTAAATATCAAATAGTTTACAAGAACTTTGCAAATTCTTAACATGAACCTAAAATATGCTAATACTTTCACTAACCCTGACGATAAACATGTTAACGTTCCTTTCCTCTTAATTATAACCCAAGTTAAATTAAATATTATAACAAATCCTCCCACAGCAAATAAGCCAAA
>JAQIXX010002153.1:0-26631 GCA_034700605.1 Willowsia nigromaculata
ACAATTAAAGCAATTTCTGTAAAATTCTTAGTCAAAATTCGTCGCAAGGTCTCTATATCCTGTTGTCAGGTTTATTTTATGCA
Organism: Willowsia nigromaculata; assembly: GCA_034700605.1. Classification (NCBI taxonomy): domain Eukaryota; kingdom Metazoa; phylum Arthropoda; class Collembola; order Entomobryomorpha; family Entomobryidae; genus Willowsia; species Willowsia nigromaculata. The sequence goes on from JAQIXX010002153.1 coordinate 84, forward strand.
TATATTGAACTACTCCAAACCAGCATTTGTGTTTCGGGTAGCATCTTACGAATGTACCAGTAAATTGTCCTGCAAACGTTGACAAGGAATAATAACAAATTAGTACGTATAACTTTGTTAAAAAATTAATCCTACCAGTTACGATTACAATGTTTTATTATTTACAATGGTTTAATGGGTGATAATATGTACGTTTTATACCAACCTGTGCGTAATATGAAATTTTGAAAGGAAAATATAATATGACAAATATCTTATGTAAAGCTTTTATTTTAATTGTTCATGCCAGAAAGCCACAAGTTATGTACTTTGCCTAGGACCTAGTTAGCGGTTACGTTGTGTAAGTTCTCATGAGTCATGAAAATGAGCGTATGACGAAGTGATAGGAAGGGTGAAAACGCATTCTGTGGGACAAGGGGCTGTGGGCTTCATAAAAGTAATGTATTAAAAAGGTGGATAAACAGGAACATGAAGAGAAACATGAGTCTTAACATGTACAATCTAACTTGTAGAATGGAAGATTGTTTAGATGGAAATAACCATACCGATGAACCGTAAATTAACAACTAATTTTTTGTACGACTACAGCCTATCTATAATATGGAAAAAATCCAGATATCATATATCAAATGCGGCTCTCAAATATTTATATTTATGAATTCAAGTTTCTTTCTTGGACATTTTTACAAGTGCACACAAGTGAGTTGTATCTCGTTAAAAAACATTTATTACGGTCAATATTTTAGATTAGATGCATAAAAACCTTTAGTAATGCTAATTGCTCAAGTTAACGTATGTATAACAAGTGAAAATTGAGAGTGAAGAAATTATTAAGATTTTTCAAGAAATCTTGTCAGCTATTCCATGTAATACTGCTGCTGTCGATTCAGGTTGTTCTTCTTTGTCCCCTCACCCTCTGAATTGTCCAAAATTTTAAGCTCTAACGAAAGATATAGCAAGTATGAGATCGTATTAATGATTATCAAATTATTGTTGGCCATTATGTTAAAAACAGATTGATACTCCTCTTGTATCTTCCTATGTCCATTTAATGTTGGCTTGTAAATATGTAAAGGTCAAATTGAAGTTGCAGGAGTTGTCACCACGGCTTTCAAAGCGGAAGGGGAAGACGTTCTGATTCGATTTCCATGTTTTTTGCTGTGTTCTCATTTGGTGTGAGCACCATTGGAGCTTCAGAAGTCCCTTCACTTGCATTTTCATGATCAAAACACAAATGGCTCTTGGATGTCCCAACTACATGCTTTATGGTCGTTCCCAACAGAGCAAGCTTTTTCTGCGCAGCCACTACATCTTCCATTGACTCTGATGTTTTTGGACTTTTATCGTTTTTGTTGTTTTGCTGAAGAGCACGGCTACTTGAAGATTCTGGAGCCCAAATGCGAGAGTTGCCAGAAATTTTGCCGTTTGATTGGTCTATAGCAAGTGACATTGTCGGTGACTCCTTGGAAGTAGATGAGTTCCGAGCTATTTCCGCGCTGGAGTCATTGATTGGTGCAGCTGGAGATGGCGTCTGAGTTGAAGGGAGTCCATCCATTGGGGAATGTGGAGGACAAAGCGAAAAATGGGGTTCCGATGTGTTTAATGTTTGTTCGTTATTGGAATTGCAAGGTTTCTGAAGGGGAATAGAAATTGATGGAGGGACATTTAGGTTAAATTCAGGTCTAGGTTTGGCCTTTTTCGAATGCAAGGTGTCGTTTTGGTTTACTTCTTGAGATTTCCTTTTTGCCAATAGAGAACTCTTGATTTTCGGAGCAACAGTTTTAATTTTTTGCAACTTTGTTTTAGTTGATAATTTCTTTAGTGTCTTTTGTTTTAATGCCTGACCATGGTTTGGAATAGTTAAGTCCACTTTCGTTATCTTCTTACGAGTTTCACTGGAAAGGTTAAAACCACATTATTAGGTCAGAATTGGGTTTAAATTAGATTATATATTTTATGGAGGATAAAACTTACTGTTCCTTCATCTGATGAGCAATTAATGTTTTCATGGAATCAAAAGTGGCTCCACAAAATCGACACCCCCTTTGGGGGTAAGGTTTTCCATGAGTATTCCGCATATGTCTTCTCAGAATCCCAGTAGATTTAAAGGAACGTGGCCTTGGACACTCTGGGCATTGAAACTGTTCCACCGCATTTTTGTAGATAATATGCTGATCACGAACATTCGTTTTCGTAAATTCCATTCCACAAGTGCAAAAGTAGCCCAATTTCTTTGCTTTTGAGTTATCCTTTGCATGAACCACTACTGCTTCATTGTAGGTCATGGAGGAACCAACCGGTTCATTTGTGTGTTCCAATTTGACAATGACTGCAGGGGTTTCCGGAGTGCTGATGTTCTTTGTGTCATCGATCTCAGGCTGAGACTCCTCCAGGAAGCTTTTCTTGCTAAAAGAATCACGAAGAAATTATTTATTTGTTCCATTCATTATTCTAATCAGTTTTTTAAAATAATTATTTGAGAATTATGAAAATTCTGCATTCCATACCCTGCGCAGTGTTGGGAATGCTGATGCTGTTTCAGTGCTGTTCCCCTTGAGAAATTTCGTTTACAACGCGTACAAGGATATGAGCCTCTACTTCTATCATTTTGGAACTTAACCCCTCGACCCTGTTGGCGTTTCTTTGTTTTTCCTTGTAACTTTACTGCTTCATGAGACGTTCCAACAATAAGGTTTTCACTAGTTTCCGAGAAGGATTGCAGTGGACCGGGAACCGTGTGCTCAGGTTGATTTTCTCGAGAAGTTTCTCCAGGCTCAGTTGTTTTGGAATTGGGGTTGACCTTATCCTGACAAATGCTGGGGTCTGAACAAGCATTGGTGTCATTGTTTGATTGGAAGTCACCCTCATTGGAATTCGGGATGTTATTTTTTCGTCCTCGGCCGCTGTTGAAATGACAAAATGTTCAATTTAATGTCGGAAGATTTCAGGTTTACATATATACTTATGCTGTTTGATTGTTAATTAAGTAAACTTACTGGGCCCTTCTCTTATGGAGAAGCATTCCCCGCTTAGTGTGAAAGCCTTTTCCACAGACTGGACATTTTTTGGAATTACTGTTCCTCGGAGAAGGTTGACAATGATCCTGAAGGGAAACTGCGGCTTCCATTTCCACAAGTGGAACGGTCAATGTTGTTGGCTGTTCTGATTGCATTATTGAAGCAGGGGTTGCTGACATTGATGCCGCTGTTGCGGTAGATGGGGATGATTGGGGAGGTTTTCGATAATCAAGTCTGGTAACAGAAGTGCATTCAGAAGTGTCAGAGTTGGAGGATTGATTTTGTTGGGAAGATGATTCCACAGAATTCTCAGTAATTGAAGCGAAAACGGATGCTGTGGCTGTTTGAGTGTCTCTTTTCAGATTCATGTTCAAAAGCTGGAAAAGTGAATCTAAAACTTGACAAGGTACTGATTGGTCCTCATCTGGCATTAATTTCTGATTTTCTTTCCAAGCCAGGACTTTATTTGTCAAGTGTACTGGGATGGATATGGTGAGCGCATCATGACTGTCGCCACTGTCGCTTATAGTACAAATCCCGCTGGGATTCATAAATTTTTGCAGTTCTTCCGTAATTGCAGCTAGCAACTCAAAGGTTGATTTGAAGTTTCTCTCTAGAGATTCAATTTTGAACTGTTTCTCTGAATTCAAGGTCTTCAATTCTTCATTTTTCCTCCCAATGTTGCTACATATTTCCAAAACTGTATCATATTTGCTCTTCAGACTATTTTCTCGAGATTGTGACTCCAGCAAATTCTTTTCCAGGTTTTCAATCTTTTCTTTGGATCCTTCAAGGTCCCTTTCCAGTTTCGTGGTCTTTTCGGTTTGTAACTTGAGATTATTTTGATCGTCTTCGTGCTGTTTTTTAAGGTCATGATTTTGCCTTTCCAATTTCTCAACTTTAGTTTCCAGTTCCGAATTTTGATTTTCTACCTCATCCAACCTATGTTGAAGTCCAGAAATTGTACTTCGATGCTCCTCAATTTCCTGTGCATGTTTAGAAATGATTGTTTCAATTTCTTTGGATTTGGAGGAAATTATCTCCTCTCTGCTCCTGACTTGCCCTTCAAGTTTTGAGCACTCTGTCTGACAATTTTTCAATTGCGCTTGGGCCTTCATTAATTCGTTTCTAATTGCATGAAACTCGTTTTGCTTTGCCAACAGTTGATTGTTTAGCTCAGTCTTTTGACAAATTATACTATCAACTTCGCTTCTGCTCTTTGAAAGCGTTTTTTTAATATTTGCAAGCTTTCTGTCGAGTTGAGAAATGTCCCCCTTTAATTTTGTGTTTTCTTCCGTAAGATGCTTGATTTTTTCGTCTTGCTTGACCTTGTTGCATAAGCATGAATGCACACCTGCATCTCCAGGTTCTCTAGGAACCACCTTGAAATTCAGGGCATCAAGCACATCAGACACGTTATCATAGTAATCGTCACTATCCGGATTGTTCTCCATGGTTTTAAGATGTGAGCTTCAACGCAATTGCTAAACGATCAAAAACAAGCCATATTTACGGGTAAGTACCTAACTCAAATGAGTACTCTAATAATTTGAAATTGAAAAAGGGGCATTCAGTTGGTTTTATTAATTAAATGCAGTATATTGGTTGCACCGAACCAGTTTCTTTATAGTTGCTCCGTTTTTTGTACACGCACGCACAGTAGCACAAAATGTCTTATGCTTAATACCGAATAATTTACTAAAATAACTGTTTAATAAACTTGAAGAAGCTGTCAAAATTCTAGTAACTTGTGTAACCCGATTTATAAAATTCCAGTAAACTGTCCGCATGAACATATCAGCCATGCAAAATTCTAATTATGAAGATATTAACCCTATACATCGACTGTAGAAGAGTGACACTGAAAAATGCATTTTACGTGTTTATAAAAGAGTTTGACAATGCACAGACACGAGTCGTGTGCCGTAAGGGATGAATTCGAGCTCGAGCAACAATTAACAATTCCATCCATTACATGTCCCACGTGCGCTTTTGTCCATGAAAAATATACGGTTTTTAGATGAGTAAAGTACCTATGCTACATGATAAAAATATACATGTACTTATTTTGCTGTGTTTGTAAACGAGGAATGTGCGGAGATAAAAAATTTTAAGAAAGATACAACCTTTTATTTTTATGAGGAGACAAACCAAAAATAAGGAATTATATTTGTGCTCTGCTGCATTGCACGAACACACTTCGTCTAGATAAGACACAAATATTGTTTTACTTTGGAATATCTTATGTCTCCTTGAGAGGTTGTTTTCTCTATAAAGACATTTCATATGTAAGTTTTGACAATTTTGAAGGGATTATGGTCGAATGGCATGAAAACGATATATGTACCTATATGGATATTCAATATATACGCATAGATTTCTTGTCTCTTGTTGAGTTCAACTGTTTCTTTCTTTGTTGCGGTTGTTGTGTGTGACTCCACAACAACTTAAGCAGCCGGCTTAAAATCTGAAAATTCTTCTATTATTAGTTATCCCAAGATCCATCGTAAAAATGCATTAAGTGTCCCTTCTCGTACAGATACAAACTATCAATGATTATTTAAATAGAAAAAGTAAATTAATTTATTATGACATTTGACATAAATGCGACATATTTATACATAAAGCATTACGAACAACTATTGCAGTTTAATAATTTAAACCTTGCTATTTAATATTAAAGTTTTCAAAAGCTAGTTGAGGATTATTATAAATGGAACATTAAAATCTTGAAATTGACAATAACTATTAGGTTAATAACTGTACAACTGAAAACTTACAAGCACCTGCAACAACTGTACGAGTCGATATTAAAGTTTATATCAGTTTATATCAGTCCCTGGAATTCAGTTTATAGGCTTGTATGTAACATCAAAAGCTAATTATCTAAACATAATATGCTAAATCAGTACACAAGAATCATCAGTAGTACCAGTAACAAACTGTCAGTACTTGGTTTTGCTTAAAAAATTATTTTTAGTTAAGGTGTTACATCTTTATTTCTAGTTTCATTAAAACGTTTGAACCGTCATGTCATATGATGAAATATTGCATTAGAATAAAGGAATCAGCAACAGAAAAAAACAGCTTCACAATGAGCAAGAATTTGTAGATTAAAAGTATTGTTCTAAAATACTGGGTGTCTGCTACCTTAAGTATTGTGATGTGAATTAATTGAAATTGAATTTGGATAACGGAAGCTTTTCACTTTAAATTCTAAACAACGCATTACGATATTGAAATTTTTGTACGGATCATATCCCTGAGTACTTATTTAGAACTGCGAAAGAATGAGTCCTAGTCCTGATAAGCATAGTCAGGCAACTGTTAATGGAAATTTTACATCACGAGTGACATTTTCTTTTAATTTTCTTTTCATGCGAGTTATTTCTAACAAATTCTTTCTGGGAACTTTAAGTTTCCACAAATAACATATCGTTCTAGTAACTTGGTTGTTATATGAATCTTACTAATATTGGAATTTTCCTGGAAGCTTACTTTCAAATAATGTGTATTCTGGGAACGCATTTCTTTATACTTATTAGAGACATCTTAAACTTTTCTTATCATGTGTATTTGAAATTTAACGGATTTGAAAGAACTAGCTATTATGAGATCATATCACGTAAATACCTATCATAAGGAATGTCAAAATTTGTGTGTCAGAAAGCGAAAAATTCCTTTATAAAGCAATAATTTGATTGGGATTGTTAGCATCCCACACGCGATGTAAATACTTGGACTTATTTATTGGCTAACATTAGTTAAGCTGTTGTTACATGTTTTACATGAGCATATATACAATGAATGTAATGAAATGATGATCCAAAAGAAATATTACGCTTACATAACATTATTTTATGAGAAATCAAATGTATTTTGAGTGAAAATGAACTTTAAAAGTGAAGTAAGCAAAGTGAGCGTTGGTTCAAATCTTAACATCAAATCAAATTGTTTTATTAAAGATTAAAGGCTCATTCATTTGCTCGCACAGGAACTTTGCTACTAGTAAAAATGACTTCAGATATGGCATCAAGGATGAGTCTGCGAAGCGATGTTATTGCTGGCTGATCAATAATTATAAGTCCAAGTTCAAATGAGTGATATTTGAGAAAAAGAAGTAACGTCAGTTTTGTAGAACTGCCTATGAAATGCATAAAATACATTCAGTAGATACCTTCACACGGAGAAACACAATAGAGCCAAAAGCGAATACTAGCTTCAAAACTACCGTAAAATCGCAAACAGCCCTGGGGCTTTTTAATTGCTTCATGCATTTTTGTTAAAGTCAACTAGGGGAAGGAGTTTAATCGAACTGATGATTTGGTCATGTGTCGCACAAAATATCACACTACCTTATATATCATGGAAATTTTTCCAAATTTCCTTTAAAAAATTGCATAAAATAATTAATATATAAGGACCAAAATTAACCAAAATTTAAATATAAAAACACTCATTTAGTCCAAGTTAAGGAGAAAGTCTAAACTTGTTAATTGGCTGCTTATTCTGTAAACCGTTGGGGCGCCTATAAGAAAGCGGACTAGTTTTGGGGATGCATTCTTTTGGAAATTTACGGATTGAAACATATGCTCGCGTTGCTGCTGACAAAGTCACAACCACTTGTAGCATGTGTTGTTATACTGCTAGTGTACTATATTTTTTATTATCTTGCCGGCTCCGTTCCGTGGGGCACGTAAATACGATCAACTATCATTAAACTTTAATTCGCGGAATTCGTTGTTCAATATGACGTTGTTCTAATGAAAAGTTTTGTGCTTTGTAGCTGTTTTGTTTCCAATACCAACTTATGTAAAATTTGATAAGACGCCAAGCAGTGTTGAGTAAAATCATTTTATAATCTTAGCAGAATATCCGATAATGGATAATCCTACTGCACCAGTCCAGATTCTGGACATTCCAGATCTTGTGGTAATACACTTTTGAGCTTCGAGTGGACATTTGAATTAATTGCTTTAAACTTAAGGATTCACATTTGATATTTTTCTATAATATTTGACAGATGCAGAAAAATCTTTTGCCTTATCTCCGCCTGGACGACTTGTTCCGCCTCCGTCGAGTATGCAAAGGAATTAAAACACTTGCTGATGAGCACATCCGCCTTCATCATGTTGACCACCTTGGAGAAGTAGAGATAACTGAGGATAATGGTGTCAAATCTCTAACAGCTTTTCTTGCCATGGGGATTCCAGCCGCTCGGGTTTACCTGAACAACAAAACTGTTAATATTTTCGAGCACAAAGACTTCCCCGAATTTCTCGAACTCTACGCTGACAAGATCACGCATCTGCGGGTCCATCACTTCTTCGCCTTTGCAAACGAGAAGGAAAAGCCATTCTATGAAGCACTCAAAAATCTTCAGCATCTCGAGCTCAAAGAAACTGACGCCACCAAGTGGTCCCCCAAATCTAAGGTTCCTATCCCCTCCAACTTTAAGAACCTGAAGAGTCTAAAGTTTGGGCACATTACGACTTCCAATGATAATGACCACGGGTATTGGGAAGCTTTTGTGATGAGCTGCGGCGAGAATTTGGAATACCTTGGGCATCCACTTTATGATCATCCGACTCATGCCAAAGATTTGAAATTCGTTAAAAGAGTACTGGCCTGGCGTGCTAAGGAGTATCCTGGAAAGCCTAATTTGAAATTTTATGATCTGGAAAACTTCAAGGATCCTGGGGAGACGGAGGAGCCAGAGGATCCTGAGGAAACTGAAGGCGGCTATTATTTCACAACCATTCTGGAAAAATGTTGCGAGGACGGTTTGAAGGTGCTCAATGTGGACTCTGAGCTTTTGACGGTGTTGTTGGTCACAGATTGGGAAACTTATGAGAGAGCGGTGGTGCCATTGGTGTCATTGAGAAATGTGTGCAGAGGTCTGTTTCAATGGGAGCTACCCAATGTGGAGAAGGCTGTGATCACCTCCACTTCCAAAAGCAGTTATTATCCGTTTTGGAAGAGATACGAGGGCACAGACAGACCACTGTGGTATACGTTGAAGTCACTGGATTTGACAGTGGATTCCTTGGAACTTGAAGTTTGGGATTGTATGGAGAATATTCATCAGAATGTGACTGCACTGTATGAATTCTTTTTTAAGGATGTGATGCGCACAGAGCTTACCGAGTTGGCGTTGCGTTTTGATGAGGAGGCGTCTAGAAAGTTTGTACTACCGTGTCCAAAGGTGGTCCATTTAAAAGCGTCATGTCCATTCCTAAAGGTGCTGACCTTAGTTAACTGGGTTGGAACTAATAAGGCCTTGTCTAAGTTATGGGATGGGCTGGAGTGCTTGGAGGAACTCGGGATTCAGGACTGCAGGGAACTGGGGAACGTGGCTTTTGTTGGGGAGAATAAAGAGGAGCCTTCATTCTTAAAACTTAAAGGTCATAATATGTATTGAAAATATTTTTGGAAATACAGCTTGAATGTAGGCTATGAAATCATTTTCTAATTATCTCTTGCTGTGAATTGTGCAGGTCTGAAAACTCTTCGTCTCAAAGGTTTGGATTTGATGCCAAAGGTCACTGACACAGTTTTTAGTCTAGTGTTTCGGAAGATGAAATTGAAGAAATTTTTCCTGGAGAGTGGAAGACCTTTAGAAACTGTAAGTTTTTCACCTGTATTAATATTTTAGCTTTTATTTATCGGATTAAGTCAACTTTTAAATATTAATATCGCTTTCTATTTTAAATACAGATATCAGAGACAGGAATAAAGTCGTTGCTGACAGGAGAGTTTGTAGGCTCCATTGAAAAGTTTCCATTCAGAGGATGGTCTTTGGCTGGAGTTCCCGAGGAGAAATTTAAGCTACTGGAGAAGGAGTTTCGATCTTACTATATGATTTAATTAGAAGTTCAACAGAATACAATTTTTGTACGAAAATCATTAATTTACAAACATGCCATATTCATTGTTTCTACAAGTTAATTACTTACTACAAATTATCGATAAAATAATTGATATTGAATAATAATTGCATTCTATTTCTACTTTGTTTTATTAATTTGTTAGTTAAAAAGTCATGATAAGTAATAAAAAATGTACAAAATGAATCTTTAATTGAAGTTGAACTTCTTTAATCCACCCCGTATTGACTTATTCAGTTCAAAAATCCTTTGATTGACACTCAATCCAGCACTTAGGATTTCGGGTTCATCCCTTTGATTCTGCTGAGTTGGAACTTTTTCTGATGATAATACAACATCCCTTTCCAAGGGCTTATCAGTTCTGCTTACGTTTGGGAGGACCGCATCCTTTATATCAAACCTTCCTGGAACAGAATCCTCCTTTTCCTCAGCGACATGACTTACAGGCTCACTGAAATGCGTAGTGGATGTCATCATACCTGGCTTTGAATTTGTTGACTTCGTCACTTTCAGAGCCTCTGGAAGTGTTTGATTGCTACAGACAGAGAATAAAAATATCAGTAAAAACATTTAAATTACCACACAGTCTTCTTTGAATATGCAACATAATTAAAGTATATTTCATACGTTGATTTGCAAAGTGGATAATGCTGTATGAGTGCTGATTTCCTTGAATGCAGACGCCCACAAAAAGGGCAAGCGTGTGAGCCCTTACACCTCCCTGCGGAAACTTGCTGTTCTTCAGGTTGAACTACTTGAGATAAGCTTCCATTTGCTATGGACTCCGTTTCCAATTCCTGTTTTTGTCGCTGGTCATTTGATGCCGCAGGTCGATTCTTGCCATTTGCGTTCTTCACAATGTTTTTCTTCATTCCTTTGGCACTGTAAATTGCACGAAAAGTTTACGAATTACTTTCAAGTTAAGATAACAAATTATGATATTGATTAAAATTCCAGTCGTTATATCATAAAACTCACTGTGCCACCCTCGTGTGGTGGAGCATTTTCTTCCTTGTCTGGAAACGTTTTCCACAGAGTCTGCATTGTCTGGATGCAAACGTGTTACAACTAGCTGACGGCTTTGTCTGTGACTCCGGATTTGTGGAAGCAGACGTTGAAGGGATGACTGGACTAGACAAGGTCTGTTGCACAAGTTTAGCCTGATTGATGTCATTTTCTTTAAAGTTATCCAATTGGTCATGTGAACTGGTTTCAGATTCTGAAGACTGTTTCTTTAGACGCTTCGCTCTGTCACTGGATACTCTGATGTCATTCTTACGCTTCTCAGTCTCCGCCGATTTCATTTTGAGTTTATTCTGTGAATCCGCATACCTCTTCTCAAGGTCATTGTCATGAATTTTTCTTTCCAACAACTCAACTTTGCTCTCGACTTCCAATTTTTGATTTTGCATTACATTTAGCTCTTTTCGAAGAAGAGAAATCGTACCAAGGTGCTCCTTAGCTTCCTCTGCATATTTCGAAATGCTCAATTTAGCGCATTTATAATCTGCTTTTTTTGCTGATAGCTGGTTTTTGAGGTCAACATTATGATCGATCAAACAATCCACCTGCTTCCGGTATTCTGCAGCTTTTTTCTGAACATCTTCTAATTCCCTTTCTTTATCAAGTAATTCCTGTTGATGTCGTGTATTGTATATTTGAAATTCCTCAGACAGCGCGTTTGCGTAACGCTCCAATTCCATGTTCTTTTCTGTTAGCTCATCAATTTTCGCCTGAAGTCTGCAGTATTCTGCCGCATAAATTTGGTCTTCTGTTGGAATGTTGTATACTGGTCTATAGCCTTCATCGCTAGGCTCTTGTGGAAGCACCTTGAAATTGAGCATTTCCAGAACCATATCAGTGTCATCATAGTCGTCAATTTCACCTGGATTCTCCATTGATGATACGAACTTGTTGATGACAAATAATGGCTGGAAAATATATTTAAAAATTGTAACTAAGAAACCACAGTGAGAACAATAACAATTGATTTTAGCACTATTTTTTGTCTGCTTAGTACAGTAATACTCACTTTTGACTTAAAAGATTGCAGCTCTTGAGTCGAGGGAGTCTAGACCATAATTAAAATTTCATAGAGACACTGGTGGTCTTCGAAAGTAGTTTATGCTGCAATTATCCCTCAAAGACAACAATGAGAATTTCAGTCAACCCTTTACTACATTCAATGGTAAAGACACGACAGCTAACTTTTTAAGTACCTAAAGCATTTTAGTATGCATTCATGTGTACATACATGCTGACTTTGTTTGAAAGTTAGATCAATATCTAGGTACGTTGTACGTGAAGATTTCAACATTTCATGAACCGCAGACCAGACCATTTATACAAAAAAGCTCATTGAGAATTAGAGATAAAATATGAGACGAAAAAGACAGAATACTCAAGAATGTTTCTGGTTAAAATCCAGACTGACTTTTTCTAAAGGCATGGTAATTATGGCTATTGTAGAGTTGAAAGTGGGGTTGTTGAATGGTTGATACTACTGCGAGGATTTTTATTGTATACCTATTTAAATGTTTGAAATATTTGTTATTATACATCCGGTTTACCATGCGAGAATGAAAGCATTCTTTTGCAATGGGCATGGGCATTCTATTTTAAGTACAATAGGCTTACTACTGTAACTTTGAATAATTCAAATTACTGAACTATTTATGATAAAAATCAAATGTTCAGAGCACAGGTACCCTTTGCTGTTAGGTTTTATGGAGATGGAGTTAAATGTTGTTGGTATGGTGGATGCTAGGTGCTTTGTCAAGTCAGTTAATGCCATGTTTGAAAAATATATTAAAGTACATTAAGAAATAAAGTAGTCATCATGTTACAGAAATAAGAAACCTAGGGTTTATACGAAAGGCGATAAGCCGCGTATATTTGCATTAGATATTTTAGTACAAATATAAAAATGGCAACTATTTTATGATTTCTTCATTTTTTACACAAGTAAATTAGGTAAGTGTAATTACTTTATACATTACTTAATCATAAAGATGAACATCCATAACCCGTTTCGGTACAGATAACAACAACGACTACAAAAAACAGGTACATACATACAAAGAGATATCAAAAAATAAACTAACAAGTATTATTTTTTTCTTAAAAATTACTATAAACTATATATTTAAATAAATATTTTTAATGATGAAAATACTATCATACTAACTGCATGTAACAATAAAACAATCTACTAATAGGAGCAAATCATATAATATCCATTACAACTCAGAGAAGTTATCTGTTCCTGCATTCGAATCCTCATTAGCTGTGTTTTTTGGTTTAGTTTGATGCACCAAGCGACGATGGTTGTTTACATTCTTGTATGAAGGAAAGGTTTTTGCACATACTCCACAAGCAAACTTCCCATTCTGGCTGTCGACCTTGTGAACGCCCTTGACATGTTTCTTCAAGTTGCCATGCAGATCAAAGCTCATTGGACACCAAGAGCATTTGAATATTTTACCATTAGTTTTTGTACGAATATGGTTGCGAAGGGAACTAGGACATGCGAATCGCTTCCCACATGTGCACAGGTAGTTATTTTCCATGTCTTCTGAGAGAGGATCTGGTGGGACTCGCTGATGAATTTCCCTATCTACCTGTTGACCATTAACAGAGCCCTGGGCAGCAGGAACTTCAGGTTCCAGATCAATGGGCAACTCTTGACTAAGCTCTTGTTGGGAATGCGCGGGTGTGGGAGGAACATATTTGGTTTCCCATGGCTCAATCTGAGATCCATGATTACTGCAAAGAACATACAAAGAAATCAAAATTAATTTGATTGTCTACAGATATTACTTGAATGGGTATGTAAAAAGTTCTTACTGGACCATCCTAAAATGATGGTAGAGTTCCATATTTGTAGGGAAAAAGTCTCCACACTCTTTGCACCCAACGGATACATTTTGCATGATTTTGTGAACGCGGAGCATATGATTACGAAGCAAATTAGCTCCCGAAAATCCTTCCCCACAGTTTCTGCAAACGAATTTCCGCTCAGCCGTGAACCGCTTGATGTGTCTCAGCAAAGTGTGTTTGTAGGAGCATCCCTGACCACAGTAGCAGAAATATCCTATTTTAGAGTTGTCAACGCCATGTGCAGGGTGAGGAGGATTCGTCAGAGGTTCATCTGATGGCACCACCTCCATGGAAACTGAATCACTTGTTCCACTGCTGGTGCCTGGTGTAACAACTGCAGCATTCTTGTTTGAAGCTCCAAGTCGTACAGATATACTCGGGGTCACAGAAATCCAATTTTCTCCATTATCACTTCTACTTGCTGAGGAAACTTGAGCCACCAATGCTTTTACAGATAATGGACCTCGGGGTTCTTCTGATGTCTTGCTTGTTGAGCTTGTGGATTGTCCATTTGTCAACTCCTTGTCCGCTGAAGAACATACAATTTTCAATAGCTGTCCTGCTGGACTACTGTAGATCAAGAATTGAATTCATATTGTTAGTAAAATTATTTTTAAATGTAAAGAAAATCTAACAATAACAATTTTTGATGACCAACTTACAAGATTTTAACTCGATGCTCTCCTAATTCTTGCTTAGAGTCAAATATTCTTCCGCAGTCCATACATCCAGCCTGTCCAATTTTGGCAATGTATTGGTGACTCTTTCGTTTGTGAAGGTTTAAGTACTTCAAATTCACAAACTTTTGCTTGCAAATGTCACACGAAAACTTCTTCTCACGCGTATGGTACTGTATATGAGCTTTAAGATATTCTCTCTGGAGAAACTTGCGCTTGCAAATACAGAAGAAGCCAAGGTGCTCCTTAGACGCATCCACACCATGTTTCAGCTTTTCAGGAGTTTCTACCACAGCAGGCTCTGGCACGGCACACGCGGCACTTGTATTTTCGCCATTTTCAAGATCCTCATTAGTATTTACTATTATAGAAGGACCAGCTTGATCTGTCGATTCACTTTTTTCTGCAATGTGTTTTTGGAGAAGTTCACTATTTTCAAACTGTTCACCACAAAAGCAGATCCACAACTCGGGCCTTCCCGCAAATCTGACAGGTTTGTGCAGTGTTAGATGTGATAACTGCTCATTATTCCTTTGGAGGGTAGCTGTATTAGCTTTAGAGGGCGAGGACATTCTATTGGAACCCTGCTGCGTGATTCCGTTGACACCTGAAGTTAACCGGGCTTGAAGTATTGAATATTGTGAATTCTGACTTGTTGAAGACTGTTCCTTCTCGCGACTCACTTGCTCGAGAACATGATTCCGTAAATCTTTCATTTTCTCAAATTGTCTTCCACAAATACAAAAATGATCGCTGAGTGGTTTGGAAAGATCGATTCCATGCGTGTTTTTCTGCTTGTTTTGAGGAGATGGAAAAATTCTCTTTTTGGTATTTTGAGCAGGACGCTGCTGGGAATTGGAAGGGCTTGCATGTCGAACTGGAGGTAAGGTTGATTTGGGGGTAGTCGGGGTTTCCGTCCTGGAAGTTTTTGAGGGGGAACTGAATTGAAGTGAACTGAAATTTAAAAAATATGACATGAGACTTTTTACATTCAAAGAATATACAATGCCGCATAAAACACATAAAATATTTTGATAAATAAGAAAATTAAGTTACATACTGTTCTGAACTGCAATGACGTATTAGTTCCTGATGGCTGGAGAAAGTGCGCCCACAGTGCGTGCAGCCTTTGAGACCAAATTGGTCCGAGTGTAAAATCTTGTGACTCCCCTTCAAGTGTGAGTTCAAATAAGACTTAAACAGGAACTGCTGGCTACACAAATGACATTGGAACTTTCGATCCCTGGTGAAATACTCAATATGACGTTTCAAGTTGACCACTGAAGTACATCTAGTTCCACAAACGCAATAGTGGCCTAAATGACGTTTGGACATGTCCACTTCATGCTTCCTTTTTGTTACAGACCAAGATTGCTTCTGAGCTAATGGAATTTTGATTGATGGGTTTCTGGATGGCTTGGAATCGCTCCCAGATGCAGTTGAAGAACTTGCAGATGGCTGGAGTGAAGATTCATGATTCAGGCCTTGGGATTGTGATTCAGTACTGGTCAAATCCACCTCTGGAATTTTCTTCCTAATTTGACTTCAAATAACAAACAAATTATTAGAGAAATAGAAATATTTCATCAATAAAATTAATATCCTTGAATCATTATAATACAAACACATAACTTACTGTATTTGTATTTGGTGCCATCTCAATTTATCCATAGTTTCAAAAACATTTCCACAAATGGTACAACCCTTCAAGTCATAACTCCCCTGATGAACTACTGCCACATGCTTCCTCAAAAACGAAGTGGTCTTGAATCTTAGAGGACACTCCGGGCACGCAAACTGTTTTGTTGCCTTGTGATAGCTTAGATGTTTTCTGAGGGCATGCATGTTCGAGAAATCTCTTCCACACTTACAAAAGTTTCCATGTTTTCGAGCCTTTGACGTGTCAATGACATGTATATTTTTTTTACCGGATGTACTTTTCTCCTGCTTTACGGTACTAACGGAAGCTAATTCCTGGGAAGGTGTTCCAGTAACTTGAGGTTTATGTATTTTCCGAGTGAAACTAGAGAGAGACAAAACAGAATTACATTTTAGCGTTTAAACGATATTTAATTAATGAAAATTATGAAGCATTGTTTAATTAATCACCTCGCATGAGTGAGTTTACGATGCTGCCTCAATTTTACCAAGGTAGGAAACAGGCGACCACAAACACGACAACCGAAGTAACCTTTGCTTCTGATATTGGTGATTTTATGGGTTCTCTCCAGATGCCTTTGTAGTTTATTGTGATACATGAATCGAACTTCACAAATATTACATTGAAACTTCCTCTCTTGTGAAAATAACGCACTAACGGAGCGTATATGGGTTGTGAGATTTTCTTTCTTCTTAAACTTGGCCCCACAGACACAGAAAATTCCGATCTGAACTTTGGACAGATCTTGGCAATGTTTAATTTGGCTTGGTCGATTGTCTGAACTAGTAGATTGTCTGGTACACCTATAGGAACAAGAAAGAAGATTTTGCAATTATTGCAGACTAACATAATAATATTACAGCAAATGAAACAATATTCATTAATTTCATACCCATCTGATTTTTGATGCCGACGAAGTTCACTCAACGTTGTAAATATACTGCCACATATTCTACATCCTCTGTTTGGGTACTCTCTTTTGTGGGACTTGCGCATATGTACCCTCAGATAATTAGTGCCCTTAAAATCCATTTGGCAGACTTCACATTGAAACCGACACAGTTGATTTTGATCATTAATGTGCTTTTCCAAAGCAGTTTTGTTGGAAGACTTCCTACCGCAAAGACAAAAGTGACCTTGAGAAGCCTTGGAAGAGTCAATTCCGTGCTTTTGCTTTTCGTTGGGTAACTTCCGTTTTTTCAAGACTGTTGCATCGCCTCCTTCATCATTGGAGGTAATAGTCAAAGGCGGCCCAGGATTTTCAGTATTTTGTAAACTTGGACGGGCAATCGAGGATTCTATTGATGAGATTAATTCTGAGAATAGATGGTCACCTCCGTTTTGGGATTCGTCACGGGAACTGCTGGAAGGAGTTTCGGAGTTACTCTCGTTAGATGATTTTACCTCCATCGTGTCGAGATTGGGAGCAGATCTGTTGATTTTGCGCCCTTTATTACTGCGGATTTAAAAACAATTAATAAACGTTATTAGAAAACAAAACATCTATAGAAATCATTTCTGTGCATACATTTGTCTTCCAATTTCCAAATAAAGGTTTAAAAACACTTACTGAACTGTATTGTAGTGCCGGCGCAAAGCTTTCATTGAGCTAAAGTGCCTTCCACAGTTCCTGCATCCGTTAGAGTTCGGAACTACGTAGCCTTTGTGATGCATTCGGTAGTGTTTTCGCAGGTAATTAGCTCCAACAAATCGTCTCTCGCACAGTTTGCAAGGAAACTTACATTCCGCGGTGTAGTACTGGATATGACTTTGAAGACCCCATTTTTCTTTTGACTGATATCCACACAAGCAGAAATTTCCCAAATGAGTCTTGGATGTGTCTTCGCCATGTGCAATGCTAGAATTCCCAGTCTGATTCAATCTATTATCGCTTGTGGAAGAGTCATTTTCAGAAGGATGTGGCATAGCTTCTGAAGTACTTCTCTTCTCAATATCTTCAGCTTCATCGTCAGTCTCCCACATGGAACTATTTTCACCACCGGAAGTTGGACGCACAACAGTCCAATGTGGGCGTTTTCTTGTTTTTGTGTTTTTCAGGGAGATCCTAATGCTAGTTGAGGTGTCACTTGTTGCAGCTTGATCTCCTGATTCTGGAGCTCCAGTACTGATCGCTTGTCCTTGGACGACTTTCTTTGAGGATTGGAGGGTGCTGTGAAAAATAATAAATAGTATAATTAAAAATTCCAGAAAATAAGAATTTAGTTTAAATTGAACTGTCTTTTAGGAAACTTACTGCACGCTTAGCTGGTGCTGACTAAGTTTTACTTTAGATGGGAACTGCTTTCCACACTCTCTGCATCCTAGCCACCCACGTTTCAATGGAATCTTCATTTTATGAAAGCTTTTCAAGTGACGGTTGAGATAAACCAGGAAACAGAACGGCTTCTGACAAATGTGACATTTGAATTTCCACTCCTTTGTGTAGTAATTGATATGCATCTGCAAGTTTGACTCTGAAGTGTACTTTCTTTTGCAGAGACAGAAGGCGCCTAAATGGGACTTGGAAGTGTCAACGCCATGAATTTGAGATGACTCTCTCGAGACTCCTCCTCCGGTAGTTTGTGCAGCAGTTTCTGTCACATTTGCCTCATCCACTAACAGTTGCCTGACTTCAGATTCAGATCTTGGAGTGGAGGAGGAGGAGGGCTTTTCCCTTGGCTTCCTGTTCGACCCTGATAATGTGGCAGTTGGAGTTGGTGTAGTCAATCTGGACGTAGAGGGGATAGCTGACATGCTAGAATCGGGAGTAGGCACCGGCATCAACGAAGACGCTTGGGATTTGGAAATGAGTGCATCTCGATAACTAAATTGAGGAATGGGAGTAGCATAAGACCACACAGGCACTGCAGGATTTGGTGTTGTTTCCAATGACTCATTTGTTGATGGTGGAGTGGATGTGGAGGGTGTTTCTTTTTGCTGTCTTCTTCTGTTGGCTAAGGTGAGTTGGAGCAATCCTTCCAAAACTGATTTGGTCTTAGCCAGTTCGTTCTTGAGCAATCTTTGATTTTCTGCCCAGTCACGGAATTTGCTTTCAATTTGAATCGAGATTCCGCCGTCTAAACCTAGAGGACCTGCGGTGCTTGTTGTTTCCATACTGCTACTGTTTGGCATCGTCGAGGGCGCAATCATCTTCAGATATTCAGTGATTTGTTCAACTTCTGAATTCACCGTGGATAGTATATTCCGCAGTTTTCTACATTTTGCTTCCAGATCAAGCTTCACTCTATCCTTCTCTTCGACTGACTTCTGAAGCAAGTTAATTGTCTCCTGTTTATTTGAATTCCCGATTTCCAATTCCTTCACCCTTTCCTCCAAACTGTCATTTGTCTTCCGAGTCTCCTGAAGCTCTAGCTGGTCCGCCTCCAGAGTCCGTTCCACTTCTACTAGTTGAGCATCCAGAGCTTCAATAGTTAATTTTGATTGGTCAAAGTTGGTTTGAAGCTCAGAATTTTCTTGGATATAGTTTTCCACTTGAACTTCCAGACTAGCCATTTTGTTTTGTGTGGTAGCAAGGTCAACTTCCAGCTTCAACTTTTGTGCTTCCACTTCTTGAGCTGTTGCTTCAACCTCGGTGATTCTAAGCTGACATTTTTCCATCTCTTTACGTAGATTTGTAATTACCCTGGAGTGCTCCTCAATCTCTTGCTCCCGTTCATGAATAATAATTTTGCATTCCTCCACCTCCCCATCCTTGGTCGCAATAACGTCCTTCTGTAACACGATCTCTTTCCTCAGTTGCAAACACTTATTTTCCACACCTTTAAATTCATCTTGAATCACTTTCACTTCATTTCTCTTCTCAGATAACAAATTATTTACTTGCTCCAGTTCATTTCTCAACTCAGCAGTTAGTTTCCGCTCATTTGAGAGCTTATCTTCGAGCTCAGAATTTTTGGCACTTAAAGCTTCCACCTGTTTCACTTTTTCTCTGATTGTCTCCAGCTCCGCATCTCTTTCAGAGCGCCCCTCCCTCTCACGTTGGGGACCTCCATCCCGGGATGACATCGAGCTCTCCAGCTCCTCATTGCGACGCTTTAAATCTTTAATTATATTCTCGAGCCTACAGTACTCTGCAGCATAAATTCTGGCTTCAGAGGGCACAAATGGGACCGAGTAGTAGCCTGCGTCTCCAGGTTCCTTTGGAACAATTTTGAAGTTGAGCATTTCCAGCACCTGGTACGTAGTATCATCGAGAAATGCTCAATCCTCGGCATCTTCATTATCCGAGTTGTCTGGAGCCACCTCCATGGAGGAGGATGATGGAGAAGGATCCATGATGGAAGTGGACGAACGGTTGAAGTGATGCCTTGGAGTTTGGAGTCGCTCGTTTGTAATCACTCACATTATTCTTGATTTCCTGGTCTTTTTCGTCAAGAAGCCTATCAAATTAAAAACCAAACTTTATTTGTGGATACCCAGCAAATTTTGCAGACTTTTTTTTTGCAAAAAACAACACGAACAAGAGACCATTGAACACAGACAAGGAGGCTACATTTACTCTACATGTAAAGTTAAATGTTTATTTATTTAGGTACACACTTACCATTTTACAGCTAGATTATAGGATACACGCGCCTAAACTTTGACGATAGAGGCTAATGCTCTTATCATACCTTATCCACACACACAGAGCAGATTGCAGTACTACTTCCTCTACAAATCAACACAATTAACACTTTCCTGACAGCTTCTGTTTCACACAAACTAGTTAGTTAACAGTTGTAAACAAATGCCAGCTCATGAGTCATGAGGATCGATCCATTCTCACGAGCTTATCTTATAGGTTATCTACAGCACAGCAAATGCAGAATTACAACAAATCGCTATTCACAAGTAGAGAAAACTTGAGTAAGTCAAGAAAATAAAAAAGTGTGTTGTTTATTGTATTTGTGTGGACGCAATGAAAAGGGTTTTAACATTCAAAAGTGCTGATGATCATGTGATGCCTCCCACATGCACATGCACACCCATCCCATTGTGTGCTTTTATATTTGCTGCAAGTGTCACTGAAAGACTGAAAGCAAGAAAGAGTTTCAGAGAGACTATCTACTATCTAGTATGCCAGCAAGATAGCAGAAAAGAATACCTATCTATGATGCATTTTGTTTATATTTTTGGTGTGTGCTCATGTTATCCTGTCTATCTAGCTAGAAACGTTGAGAATTGAACGACGCATAAAACTCCACGTTTTAGACTGGGCTCGAGCTCTGCACCAAGTTTTACGTCTGCAATCTGCAGACCATGGTCTGCGTCTGGTGTGGTAATTGATGATTAATGATGAACAAGAACAAAGAAAACTAAAGTCAGCCTACAAGCTGCTTACAACATACTTTCAAAAGAAATGTAGGCGTGAACATGTTTTAATTTTTTTATTTGGACTTCTTGGATTTTGGACGAGATAGTTTTCGCCTAAGAAGATGAATATTTATTCTGCTTTTGCCTTTTATACTAGATATGTTAGTTGATAGTAATGCACAACAAGATAGAAAACGAAGTTCAGAGTGCATAGAATTGTCATTTTAATTAAAGGAGTTAGAATAAATATGAATATAAGCTTGCTACTTGCTTCCCTAACGAAACTAGTAGAATATTTCATATTGTTTTAATGTGTTTGTTTCTTGGAGAGTTATTACTTGGAGCATACTTTCTGCTAAAAATATTGTAGGTTCATAAAGATGTCTCGTTCATGATTGATGATCATAGATTCGTGTATTCTTTTTATTTAGTGTATGGCAAATGAATGTTTAAGATCTGCTACAGATACATGGAACTACAAATTGTAACTCTAACGACACGGTACACGGTCTCTTGTAATTGAATCAATCTTTGGGTTCCTAGAACGACATAAGTATGATGGCTAATGCTAATAATGTAATGTTGATAGTTAATTACATACTTTAAAGCTTTTATATGAAGTAATATCCATAATCCTTGCAGATAACAAGAGAAATGGGATAGATTTACTAGAATAACCGCTAATAATAAGATGTATCCTGCAAAATATTGGCAATGGCACGACGCTGACGGTTTTTCTTCCGGTATCCAAAATATGCCCCAAAATTTTCCCGGTTTTCTAAAAATTCCCGTTTAGGTTTGTTTCGATAGTATTCAGTTAAAGCAAAGATGATATATAGTTATTGTTCGTATAAAAATGACATTTTAGTTTAGGTTAGAGATTCAATGTTCAATAACATAAATGTAAACTCTGACAAAAGCATTCGGGAAAGTTTCGTGTTTTAAACAAAATTTTGGGGATCTTGGCAACAATTTGGGAGTAAAAAGCTGTGTTCTTTATTTAGAAAATGCAATTTTCAGGAACATTTTCGAGTTTTTAAGAAATTTGCATTTGTTTCTAATAAGTGCTTTGCTCAAAAAGATTTGCTTTTTTACATTATTACAAGTTTACGTTTCTAATAAGAGTTTAAAATATTTGGGGGAAATTAGGGAGCTTAAATGAAAATTTTGTAATATATTTGGCAAATTTCTAATTGTGAGAAGAAATCTTCTGATTTTGGGAAGACAATTTTAATTATAAAAAGAAATGTGATTTTGGGAAGAAGATTTGTGATTTTTGAAACCGGGTTTCTGATTTCGAAAAAAAGTGTGATTTGGGGAATGTAATTTCTGATTTTGAGAGGAAAACTTGTGCTTCTAGGCAGGAAGTTACTAATTCTGAGAAGAAAATTTCTGATTTTGGGAAGTCATTTACAATTCCGAGAAGAGAATCGGAAGCTCTTATCATTTCCCGGCCATCAAACAATCGGAAACAAAATTGGCATCAGTTTTACTAACAACCGGGAAGATATATGCTCATGCAAAATCACGCATCAAAATATTTTTGTTATTATGTATACATAGCATTGATTTCCAGAAATAATTCTGATTGCCAAGATATTCAGTAAAATGTTTAAATTTTACGATTGGAATCAATGTGAAAATTGGCCATTGATCCGCAAACCCAACTTTAATGAAAACTTTATGGTCAAATTGTCTCTCTTAATATACAAAGATATCTCTTCTGAGCAATCTTCTGCTTCTGACTTTAATACATGAAATATATTATATTGATTACAACTTATAATACACATTAACAATAATGTAACAATAATTCTAGATTTATGTGTACTTAAGTTTATATTAAACTATTGTTTACTAAATCTAATGAATGTTTGATGTTTTGCTATTTAGTTTGGTGTCCTTTACAGATGACACATGTAAAGGCATCATTCTTACCCACCTAATTTTTCGACACCGTCGCCTGCCAAAGCTTTTAGCCAATTTTCCATTGCACTTTAGAGAACTTTCAATCAAGAACAGCAGAAAAGATATTGAAAGCAACCAAAACAAAGAGTTAATAATTGGCCAGAGCTGTACAAGGTTCATTGACTTTGTTTCTGTATTCACTTTATAGCTTTCTTTATGAGAACTTGATGAAGCCACCTTCGGATTTGAAACTATCATACTATTAATATGAGATAAAGTTTTCCTTGGCATATCACTTGCAAACTTCTGGTCCCAGTGTTCACCCAAACCAGATTCATACCATTGAGCTAACACGGGAATTACCAGTCTTGCAAAATATGTTTTTTGAATTAGCCACGGTTCCCATAAATTAAATTCATCAACTGTATATGTACGACTAAGCCACTTATTTGTATACGTCTGAAGTACTTCTCGCCAAATCCTTTCTCTCTCGTCGGTATCAACGATTACGAACGAATTTTTAAAACTAGTTGTATTTCCATCATCTGTTTTGCAAGCAAATGACTCATTACTTACAAACTGAGTCAAGTAAAATGCCAAGTTTTTCATGGGACAGAATTTTAGGCGTGTTTCTATCTGTTTTAAATGAAATTTATTTCCATTGTCTTTCATGTATCTCTTAATGTTTCCCCTGAAGGTAGACCTTGGTTTTGGGTTTTTAGCTCTAGTAGCTATAACATAACCTGTTGTTAGGACAAAGTAATCAGTATGCGACAAACTGAGTAGATCAGTAGGTGTCCATGGATGTATTGTAATTGAAAGTTCCTCATAAAGTTTTCCCTTGTACACTGAATTTACCAAGAAACATAGCCATACCCAACAAATCAGTATACTATTTGCACCACCGTATTTATGTTTTGTGCAGTTGTGCTGGTCTACGATGTTAGCATTCAGACTAAAACATATAAATTCAATATTTTTGAAAACTCCTATGCGACCATATTTCTTAGGAAGAATATGTGTTATTGCTAATAGCAGACTAAATACAACAAAGTAGTAAAATAGAAATGTAAACCAAACTTTTAGTTGCACAGGCTGAAATAATGCTTTCCAACTTACATACTCTTCTTGCATGTTCATCACAGTAATTAATTTATATTTTTTGGGAAGAATTCCATATGATGAGTGAATATATCTTGGAGAAGCTCGTTTAATGAAAAAAGTATCAATGTTTCGGCTAGGAAACAAAAGGTTTCTTGTGATCATGCCGTGCTTGTCAAGCAATCGATGCTTCTCTGGAGTTGTGCTTATATTATATTTAGCAATAAGAATTTGGTGAACACAATATTGCACATATAAAAGACCCGTGCCATTCTGTCGACGACCATTTGCTCCAATTTTGCAGTATCTGCAGATGTGAGGTATATTGATTTTGTGATGATTTTTGTGCAGAATTAGAAATTCATTCTTAATATTTTGTATATTCGGTGGATATGAAGAATTGAAGTAAGATATTGTAGGATGGTTCGTTCAATGAGAGATTTGTTACAAATCATGCAAATTAGACCAACCCGTTGATTATTTGTTTGCAGCCCATTTTTGATGAGAAGTCTCGTTCCAGTAAATTTGCTATACGTGTTTTTCCCTGTAAAGAAAAGTTCCCAATTAGGAATATATGAGTGTGATGGGTTGATGTTGTCCCAAAAGACCACAAAATGTGGATCCTCGTGGGCATAGTCACTTTCGAGAGAAATGTTATTAGCATAGATGAAATCATACTGTTTCTCAATAAAGTAGAGATGAATGTAACATGATGTATGTTTAGCTGTGGAATAAAACGTGGCGTTTAAAATTTCTTCGTGATTACTTTTATTGCGAATCTTCACGATGTGATAGTTGCGAATACTGAATGTTGCCTGTGAATGCATCCAGAAATTATGAAGACTTTGTAAAGCCTTAGACAATTTTGTTTGATCGCTATTTATAATTGTTTTGAAGAGACATGATGGTGTGCCAAGATTGAATAGAGTTGTAAGATCCTGGGAAAAGGGATAATATTGCTGAAGAATTGAGGTCTCCACTAAACACAAAAACAATGGTAGAATGCATAAAAATATTACGGAATTTGGCATTATGCAAAGAAAGTTAAAATTTTAAATGTTCCATGAATTAACTTAAATTCATTGCCAGTTTCTAAGCTGCTTAAAGCACAGAAAAAATCTTTCTGATTGAAACGAACGAAAATGTTTACGAATGTACAAAATCAGATAAGTTTATGCTCAGATAACTCCAGCGTGTGGATAATTATGTAAAATATCTTTATCACTCTTTTGTTTTCAAGGAATGTACAAAAACATGAAACTATTTGTCTTCAAAAATGTTTTCGTAACAATAAAACAGCTATAAGCAAACCCAGATAATTATTTATTTGGATGAACATGTTTATATGTTCTAGATACCTAAGTAAGGTATCAGATGCTAACTTGTTGTTGTTTCATGACCATGTCTAGTTATACTCGAGTAATAATACATATATGGGAAAAAAGTTCAGCTCACAAATAAATGTTTAAAGCCAAAATGAATATTTTCAGCTCAAATATCAAAACTTTTGATTGATATTAGATCAGTAATGACAAGACAACAAACGATTTGTTTTTGCACTTTTCACTATTCTCCCTTGAAACTTTTGATAAAAATCTCTTTTGTTTACAACATATTAGAATATAAGAAAGCTCAATATGGTCTTGTAGTTAAGATCAAACAAAACTTTGGGAAGCTAGTAATTTAATAATTTCAACATGACTATTTCGGAGATTAGATTATATCGGACAAAAACCTACACACTTATAGAAAGCTGTTAACATTCTGATTTCCATAGCATGGAGAAATTTGTATAAATATTTGTGTTCGTTTCTTTTCTAACAAATGAAAAATATATATAGGTACACTACACTAACCAGGGAAGCTCTTCAGGTGTTAGTTGAGTTCAGAGTTCTAATTGGTGGATTCTGACTAATTCGGACATGCTGATTTCAGTTCCGGTGTCCGTTCACTGTAAGAGTGCCATCCTGAATTAATAACAACGTTTGAAGTCTGGCTGATGGCGCGCGAACGGCAGCACACCAGCACCAACATAGCATATTATAACCATCAGTCCACACTGTTCACTTCGCAGAAGTGAGCAGGCGCGCAGCATGTTATCAT
>JAQIXX010002154.1:0-26628 GCA_034700605.1 Willowsia nigromaculata
AACTGTCAAATAAACTCAACGTGAATGACATAAAAGAGCTTCTTATAGGAAAAGACTGCCCACACATCTCAAAGTATGCATTTCTTACTATTGATTGTTATTTGGGTTATATTATCTGATGCTGATACAAGTATTTATTACATTATAATTATTTTTAGAGGGAAGAATAAGCACAATGTGCCGTTGGCATTCAGTTTGGTGACCGAAAAGGAACCTTTGCGCTCTGTGGACTTTGTGGCTCCTGACGATAAGACATTTGAACTTTGGACTGATGGGATAAACGCACTTTTGGGTGAGTTGCTAACTATGCTTGCCAAATATTAGTAAATGTAATTAGCTAAAAAAACGCAATTAACGTTTATTTGAATTAATGACTTTACAGGAAAAGAGATGGTAAGCAATGAGGCAAAGAAAGATCTCGACGTCCTGCTCCATATGGAAATTAAATTGAGGCTCCTAGACATTGAGGGAATACCTGAAATTCCGCAAGAACCACCAGAAATTCCAGAGCTTCCACAAAATTTTGATTTCAGTGCCCTGCAGTTAAATGGATTAACCACAAAATAAATGCGTTACAAACACCACATTCGTCGATTATGTTTTAAGTACTGTGTCTGCAATCTGCATTTCAAAATGTATTTTAGGATGATTTGTTTTGTAGTATGCTTATGCTTGCTAGTGTCGTGGATTTCTTTATGCTGTGAATAGTTTGACTTATATCGATAATACCTTCTTGTTACCAGATTTCACAAGGTTTGTATATTACGTCAGCCAAATGTAAAGTATGGTCCATTTAATATGTGTTTCAAAGACTCGTCCTATAAAATTAATCGTACTATGCATGCCAAAATATGTCTTGTGATTTTAAAATTAAGGTTTTATACATAATGTGCCGGTGTGTCAGTCTTCCTTCATCAACATTTTACATTACAACTAGTATTTTCTATAGTTTATCTTAATCAATATAAATGTACCAAATATTTTCATATGCATTTCTAATGCGTAATTGTAGTCTGTAGTTCCCAACTAGTCTTTTATGTCCTAGAGTAAAACAAAGTGTACAAACAACTTTTGAACATCGATTAGTTAGGAAAACAATCTGTACGTTTTTATGAGCATTTAATGTGTTATAATAAATACAGTTTTCGATGTAAAATTTTGCGGAACTGCGAGACGATCATCTATATTTATTTTAAAACTTCACGGCATTGTTTTAGCATGTGTAGGTATGTAAAAGATGGAATAAAGCATAACACAAATCTTCAAGGTAGTTATTTAGTGGTGGGGGACTCCAATTGTATCGTAACTGGGCCGTCATTCTGAATATGGACTTGCATGTAGTTTCCAAATTTTCCCTCTGAAAGTAAAATAGATCAATCAGGAGTTTCAAACTTTTGACTTTGCATAAAACGTACCATTGATGAATGAAATACATGAATACTCTTCAAAAGATGCCAAAATTGAAGCATAATAATCAAAATTATATTAATTAATCATTCACCTTTCACAAGGTCGGGGTTATATGCAGTTTTAAGTGAACCAATGAACTTTTCAAAGAATGCCTTTGAGTCTGACGATGGCATAGCGTGATGAAAGTCTGGGCTGTTGCCTTTCAAAACATTGTACAATGTGAATTGACTAACGCAAAGGATCTGTAAATTTTCAAATTTCATGATGAGAATCCAAAGATTCGGTTTGTCACGCTGAGCATTGAAGGAAATAAAATGTAACAAATCAAATATAATTTATGATATTTGGATTACCTCATATTTTTTCTGAGATACGCTGTAGTGCCATCTCTTTCCATTCTCGTCGTCCCAAATTCTTAAGTTAAGAAGTTTCCTCACTCTGAAAAGTAAAGCATTTAATATGCGTTAATGATTTGTCATGTTTTCTGCCCGACGAACAATATGATCAGTGACACCATCGAGTACATTAATCACTTACATATATTCAATATCTTTATCAGTGTCATCTCGAGATATACCAACAAGCACACAAATCCCTTTGCCAATACTGCTCACAAGTTCTTCATTAACTGCAAAAAGACACAAGAACCAATTTTATGAAACATTCTTTGCATTATCAGAATTTTACCCTGCAAACTAGTCAATCCAAAATCTTTGAGCATGCGAGTGTCACAAGAATTGTGAAAATTATGAATCACGTGTGACATTTTCCAATTTCTGTTTTGTGTCAAACGGTTTTATTTCAATAAAGTAGAGAGAACTTTAAAGGTAAGTAATAATTTTAGTGAAGTACCGGTTACACTGGCTTGTGTCACACGTTGTACTATAGCACGCATGATTGAATGTCACTTCAGTCAATCAAATCAGGAATATTTACAGCTTATAAAGTGAACCTCAAATGTAGCCTTTTACAATCACACGAAGAAGGTAAGATTATGAGAGTGAAAGTGATTAACTTGCCGAGATTTGAGATCAATAGATAACTCTGAAGTGTAAATTTTTCTTGTGGACAATTTCTCCTACATTTCCCAGTGGAACGTTAGGGGCACTGTGAGCCAACTTGTGCATTGTGTGAGAAAATTAGATGGTGGAGTCTTTTCCTGATTGGGGAATTTGGGGATGCTGAGATGCGTATATTTAGACTTTAGACATGATATTTTTTGCTCAGTTCATTGCTTGGTGAATCGTAATTCTACACATCGAAAAAGTTATTGCGTTTCATGGGGTTAGGACTGTATCAAGATTTAAATATAATATGCTAAAAAAATTCTTATTCCAGGATTCCATTTGAAATGTTGTACGATCCACTGCACTACTATGTAAATATGCTTTGTTGTGTCTCCTGATTTTGTTTTCGGTAACTTTAAGCTGCATTATTGTTATTGTATGTAATCGATATGTAATTATGATAAATAAACTGCCATATTAAGGTATAGTTGAATTAGTATTACTGTGCTGCAAAAAAGAAACGAATTATGGTATCATATTATATGCTTTGTGAAATAAAATCAGTGCTGAAGAGTAGCACCTTGTCCAGAACATTTTTCGCCTAATCAACCACTTTATTACACAATCATTCAATTTTACATATTAATATTGTTTGAACATTTTTTAACATTAGAAATTATATGGTAAATAACCACTTAAATTTAAAAATTGCTACATAATATATTCTTATGATTCCAAGGAGCTATTGAATTCAAGAAACTCTACAAATATTTTAAATATAATATATTGACAACTCTCAACAATGCTTGTACCACCAGAAGAACTTTATAATAATCCATTCACTCATTCAATTCATTGTACAGGAATACATTGGTTTACAGCATCATAGTATACAAATACAATCTGCGTATATTAAAGTTTAAAGATTAGATATCTCGTTTTCGGAACTGCTCCTTATCAAACAGTTCTTATATCATCGATTTCTCTGCCATTAGTGCAAATATTCACACAAACAAGAAGAGTTACCAACCCATTTTATATGAAAAAATTGCAAAAGTAGCTACGACACTGAAAAAATGGTTGTTGTGATATTCCTTTTCAATATAAGACCTGCATTAGGAGCAGTTCCTTTTAAAGTATTAGCGACACAGATTCTTAGCTCGTACTATTATGCTATCCTTTGTACAAGATTTTAGCTTTTCATTGTCTCGACCATTTCGTTATATACGTTCCTTATTTTTTAATTATTTATATCATGTACACATGTCCAAGCTGTTGTAGACACTTTTGCATAATTATTATGGATATAATTAGTTTAGTTCAATCAATCTTTATCGGATCCATTCAATTTTTTCAGTTACAAAAATTCCATTTTAATGAGAGCTAGTAATGCATTCTATCGAAGGTGTGGCTTCAGTTTTTAAAAAGGTGTTGAGTCCGTATTACACAAATGTATGCACTTTGTACAAACTTACCATATTATATATCAGCAAACCTTTAAAACATTTTTTAGCAAAGTCATAATAGTCGTCAGCTTAATAGCATCAATATCCCTTCCGGTGACACAACATGCTCATTATCTTCCAAAACTTTACAATAATTACGATTACATATGAGTAAGAATGTACAATTACATTTTTATTACACATGTATCAAAGTACAAATTACTTGTATCAAAGTAAAAATGGTTCCATTTGGCTGAGGCTACTATACTGACCCCGAATTTTCTGTACTGTACTTACAGGCTTTTGCAAAAATTGCGGTATAAAAATTTATTTATTTTTTTTTAATTTCCTTTTGAAAATGCATAAAAATGATTATGCTTGCTGTGATTATGAATGGTGAGAAAGCCCGATCAAGATTCACTGATTTAATTTCATAAAATGTTGGCCCTTTTATAGCAAAAAAAAATGAAAACTCTCTCAGTTATGAAAAAAAGGTCGTTCCCTGTTGCAGCTCTCGTGAGTCACTTCGTTAATGATTTGAGCGATTTTGGTCGATGAAATTTTCATGAGTCTCATTAGTTTGATACACATTTTAACTGAGGCACCAAAAATTAGAATGGAAATTCATGATTTCTTTCAATTCAAATTAGATAAATGCATCAAAAACTACGTGATCTTTCTTCACTGGGTAAACTCCGCGAGGGGCAGTGTAATATGATATTTTTGTACACCTACTAAAATTAGAGACTAACTGAGTTCGCAGCTATTCTTGGAATTTTAAAAAGTATAATATGAAAACTATGCATTTATGTATGTTTATAAACCGAGTAAACCAAAATAATTCTTTTGTTTGATTGAAAGTTTATGGTAAAACATCAACTATTATGTATTATATATATACTGTAATTATATTCGTATTTCTTACAAAAAACATACTATATGGAACCAATCTCTTATTGAATATTAATTATTATAGCTAATATTGATTTTGATTATAAAATACAACAGCAGAACTAATAATGCAGAATGAATCATTCAACAAGTTTAAATGGAAGAGTTATTAATGCAGAAGAATTGCGAGAAGTAAACTGCTACTACACTACTCATTATTATAAATCTGAATATCTTCTCATAAGCGAAAAATCAGCTATAGCAGAGCATATTACTTTACTTCATTTAAAACATAAAAATTCAATAAAAGTACCTTTCTTTGTATCATTTTAAATTATGCATTTAACACGAAAACTTCTTGTAAAGAGGTTTATATGGCAAGAGGATAAAGACCATATATATAATATATTATGTATGTAACAATATATTTAATAACGGAAAAGTTATATCATGTAGATCTTTTTACTTGTATCTGCGCACTTTTACATAGTTTTAAAACGCTACAGATCTTAAACTAGCTAGCTAGCTGATGCAGATGTAACGTTACAATAACGCTTGTGTGTAAACTTAATGATATCATCAATATTACTACTTAATTCATTTTCATTATACATAGTAGGTTCGGAAAAACGCTTTTTTATTTTTCTAATACAACAAATAGAATTATCGCATTATTACAGTAGCAGTAATATTAGATAACTGAAAGGAATTACTTTATTAAATAATAAAACTATTCAACACCTCAATTTATCATTAAATCTTTAGTAGTATAATAATAATCAAATTTACAAACACCATAAGATTAACAAGAATTTCTTTCCGACTTCATTTCTGGAATAGTTTTTTCGTATCCCTTTTTCCAACGTTATTACATACATAATTCATGGTCTTATATATAACATAACATAGCTAATTCAAATATAGACGTAGTAGCAAATAGTTTGATTCATCTTTTTTTTTTGTGGTTGAATAATCAAAGTGGCTTACATACTAAAAGATCTACAGTATTTGGTGGAAAAGTTATCTATTCTGCCACTTCAACTTCATGATGACCATTCGTTTCCTGTTAAATAAATAGAAATACTGTTAAACAGAAGACCTTGTGCAGAAAATATTGCGTGATTAAATGATTTGAAGATTAATTAGTTTGTTTTGCTATATAAAACTTACTCCGTTTGTAAGAACCTCGGCAGCACTGGAAATCACTTCGATGGTCTCCTTCTTCACTGTCTTCACTGACTCAATAGTCTCGGAAACTTGTTCCACCACATCGTCCACCTATTCATTAAAACAATCCAATAAAAATTAAGTACTTGTATTTTCACAGAAAAAACCTATCCGATTCATTATTATTCTCCTTCAGCCACTTCATATTCATATTTATCTCAAAAAAGCTCTTCATCAAAGAGATTATTATTTCTGAAACTGAAATGTAAGAGTAGACACATAATAATGGCCTTACAAAAATGAAACATTCTTACATAATACGCAATACGCGTAAAGTAATACATACTTTGGCGAATAAATAATATTATTCAGTTTACTAGAGACTCTGTATTTTATTGCTA
Source organism: Willowsia nigromaculata (assembly GCA_034700605.1). Taxonomy (NCBI): domain Eukaryota; kingdom Metazoa; phylum Arthropoda; class Collembola; order Entomobryomorpha; family Entomobryidae; genus Willowsia; species Willowsia nigromaculata. The sequence goes on from JAQIXX010002154.1 coordinate 6,322, forward strand.
CAAAGTTGTAAAACGTGCCAACTTTAAGTAAAAAAGCTAATCAACTTTGTTAAGATTTAGCAAAAGAGATAAGACGGGAAGCACGATACAGGTTTTATTTCTTCAGATAATGCATCACCTTTAAAATGCACGCGGAGCTGCATAAAAAGAGCAACTCTTTTATTATCATGTTTACTTGATTTGTAAACTTACCTCAAGTTTGCTCAGTGTCTCAGTTACACTTTCCACGACTTTCTCAACTGTCTCTTCGGTTTTTTCGTCCACCTACAAAAAAGATTCATAAATGTTATCAATCTTTCATCTTTCATTACATGAGTGAATGAATATTATACTTTTCATTAAAGCATTACAGCTCTAAGAGATTCATTATCCGTCTGTTTTGATTTTATGCAATTCTCTTTTAAAAAATCTAGCTTCGCCTAATATCTCATCGTTGGATTGCGATGACAAAAGAACAAGTTTTGGAAACGTACTAGAGTGTGTTGGTATTATTTCTAGGATTTCTAAAGATGCAAAGATGCTCCCTCCATTTCGAATTCTTAGTTTTTAGTCAGTGCAACATCAATCACGAAACCCCTTTTTCCATTTTGTTCATTCAAGATTTCATCATCGACTTCCCCAACAAATGAAAGGCGAGTTTCAACAAAGGAACAGCATCAACCAATTCACTCTTCTTCGTCTTGAAGAGTTATTGAAGCAACATCAACATCACATCTTTGCATCATTTCTCCAACACTCTATTCTAGGCATGCATGTCTCTCATCATTTGTATTCCTCACACCCATTTCAATTTCTACATTACATCTACATATCTTCACGTACGCAGCAGTCACATTCCTTTTAACTAAAACTTCAAAAACCCTACCAGTCACTCGTGGTTCTTGTGTACTGCTGATTATATTCGTTCTCCACGGACTTGACAGAGCGAGGGCAACAAATAACATCAATGTAAGTGGAGATGGGTAGCCTTTGCACTTGTTATATAACAAGAACTCATTCACTCATATTGCATGCACATTATGTAACAACTTTCATCATTATCAGCATACCTGAGCTGGTTCTGAAGGCTTTTCAGTGGCCACCACCGCACTCGTTTCCTCGACTTTCTCAGCGGGTTTCTCCACTTCCTCGACTTTCTTTTCTTCCTTGATTTCCTCAGTTTTTTGAGCCTCTTCGGTTTTTACAACAGCCTCTTCACTAGTCTTAGCAGCATCTCCTTGTCCGGCTTCCTCGGTCTTAACTTCTGTTGCCGTCTCAGCAGCCGCTCCTTCCTCCTTGTTGGCTTCTTCTTTCTTCTATTCAACCAAAAACAAAACAAAATGCTCATTTAAATTTTACTATTCATCACGATTACAAGTGCGTCTTATTCTATAACATTCTAAGCCAAATATGCGCCCCGTACTGAATGCATATTGCATACAACCCTATAGTTTATGATTACACTTGTTCAAATAAATGAACGAATTGCCCATCGTTTCGCCTCGTGTCATTTAAAATTAATCCATTAAAGATGTCATTTCATTTCCATCCAATAAAATCATTTTTCATCATATTTACAAGTTTACAGATCTCAATCCCAACATGATTATCTTCATTTCATATTCGCTTAAACAGAGTCGTCTGACTTTTCCGTCTACGTTTACCCTCTCGCGAGGATCAATCATTCCTACAATGCCGTTATATTATGTATGCTTCCTATATTCCCTTTATATATTCTTACAAGTAGATTTTTTTTCCATATACTTTGCTGCAAAAACCCATCTCCTCCCATCAAAAACAAAAATCTCGCGAGAATGTGATCAATGTAGAATACGAGTATGACACCAAATTTCCACCACCATCATGGCAGACAGAGTCGTCGTACGCACAGCGTTGCTTTCCCCTAACCAAAAAACCACACCAAGAGAAAAGCTAAAACCCCGGCTACTTTCCTGTATTGTGACAGCGGATTCCCCATGTTAATGCTTTCCAGCCTCCTCAGACAAAAAACTACACAGGCATTGAACCACTGGAGACCATTCTGATTGAGGGTACATATACATACAAAACTGGAGAAAATAATGTAGAGATAATAATATCATGGTTAACATCTACATACTTGTTCAACTGCAAGTTTGCGTATATTGTATCCGATGTTGTTGCGATTACTGTTGGCACAGTATGTAATATATTCATTTTCAAATCAAATGCACTGTAAACCAGCCAACTTTTCGATACACAATTATTTCTTTAGACTTGTTATCTAATAGCTGATTTAATCTGATCAAATCAAGTGAAGCCAATTGGCTATATTAACAGCTCATTTGTATTCATTCAATCACTCATATTTACACTCATAAAATAAACACTATTAAATGGATGCAAACGTTAATGTTGCGATATCTATTTGCTCTCTCTATTGCGAGATGGAGAAATCTCTTGAAATTCAAAAAGACTAATTACACATCCTTTAAAAAAACTACTATTTAACAGTGCAAGGACCCCCAAGAATGCAGAAATTCGTTCTCCGTGTCATAAATGAAAACGAAGCGATATACCGGCCGGGGCCAACGCCTCCCCAAGAAAAGTGCACCCTTGCCTTCATTTTTATAGCATACTCAAATAATAACATAATATTTTAAATTCAAAGTTTAACTCGATGGCCATGAAAGTGTTCGTTGTACATACATGAAAACCATGGCTTGGTAAGATGCAGAAAAAAAGACTATGGAACATGAACAGAGCACATCATTATGATTCATGCAACGGTCAAGTTCATAATATTCACACAAGTTATTACTCCGAGTCCGAATGCCTGCACATAAAAAATGTGTACAAGTCCAAATGCCAGAGAACAGAGAAATTCCATTCAATACTTTTATTATCATCAACGTTGTAAATGATGATACCTCTACATGGAAGTCAATATGACTAAAATACGAACGAGAGGAGAGTAAACGGAGCAAGCATGTGTGCATCTAGTCAGTTTGAGTAAAACTGTATGCCTTAATCAAATTCAAAATCGAAAGATTTATGAGCTCGCATTGTGCAAGATGACAGAATGAAAAGAGAAAAAACGAGAGAAGGAGAACTCTTCTACAACAAATAACAATAATAACTGCAACACAAAAAGCTCATTCCTTAATTTTCACAATTTATACTCTTGCCCCTCTAAAAATGAGAATGAAATAAGAAAAACTAACTAACCAAATGGAAACATTTTCTTTCAGCATGAATACCTTCATCATCGTCAAATATATTAAGTAGTTGCACAGAAGAATGAAAAATTCTCCACAACCAGCAGCGCAGCAGCATGAAAAAGCCAATTGCATTTCAAGAAACCAACAAGTAATACTCTCGGTCTAGATTGAAGTATGCACAAAAAATTACTTCAGTCAATGTGAGCGTTGTTGCACAAAGGGTGCCAGAAAATACCAGTCGGTCTTTCATAAGATATAAAAAGACAAAAAACTTTAACTCCCATTTCTTCTTAGAGATGCAGTCTACCATGTAGGATTTTTACCAACAAAAAGACAAGAGTACATTTTTTGATGATGATGCCACGCAATAAAATAATACGTAAAAATATGCCTAGGTTTGCGCTATCAGATCAGTTCATCTTATATATAGTAACTCTGTGTTCCGCAGTGGTAATAATAACGCAAGAACATATAATATTCAGCAACAGCAATTCTCTCCACTTTTTCTTTCTCCCTCGCCCTAAAAAATAGCATTTTGACTGAGAATGCGAATCAAGGCAAGCCGCAGTTAGCATATGAATGCATATCAAAGTGCATACATTTTTATCTATGCATAATATCTCACTCTTTATTAGACTACAACAACTAGTTTCTAAGAACGAAATTAACAAAGAAAGCAAATTTTGGAGAAATGGGATGGATGCACAGAACAGTGCGAGCTAAAACGGCAATAACGGCATGTGTATTAAAAACGAGCTACTACACTACGCAAAACGTAATTTCAGCCCATTCGAGTCGTCGAGTAAAAGGAGTATACATTGCATATGCAATGAAATGATGAAGATGACTCATAGGAGAGCCAGAGAGTCATGTCATCCAGACACGATATCAAACAAAAATCAGTAGTTTTGCTGGCTCAGGCAAGAAGAGGTAGAAGGGGAATATGAAATGCATTTTGGGAAGTGTATAAGATGGAACTCAAAAACTACCCTAGTCACACACGACGACGACGAAAACGAATACGACGTCCGCAGAAAACTTCCCAATGATATTATTTCAGTGTGAGTGTGCATGTAGGTACATTTAATAATCTAAAAAAGAGGCAAAACAGCCATGATAATTTTTGCTGAGTAGTTGTGTCATAGTAGTATGTGTAGTGAGTAGTGCGGTCTTGATAAAATTCAAAATATATTAACTGAGCAGCACACAAGCATCAATACACACACGCATACATCTAGACATTCCCTGTCTCCATTTATTTTACTACTCTTATTTTGAATTTTCTATCCGTACCTTTCTTTACACTTGAACACATGCAAGCGGCAAGTGCGCAACGATGAAGACCAAGAACCGGCACACCAACGCAACGCGCTTTGGTACCTTTCAAAGCACAGTAGTAAGTCAGACAAAGGGAGAGAAAGAGAGGTGGTGAAGTTGTTTTCCGATGAGAGCTACCACCACCACGCCATCATTGCATCAGAAGAGGAGCATGCCAAAAATGCAGTGAAACAACAGGAAAATGAGAGCGAGTAAAACGTAGACTCACATCAACCACACACTCACACATGTGCTTGCTCACAACACAGGAACTTGAGATCAAAAAGTGTAAGGACAGTAGTAGCGAGAGTGAAGTGGTGGAGTAGTCGGCAATATGGATGAAATGGTAGAAGGGAAAGGGAAAAAATTGAGTAGGGTAGTTGCAGTTTATACATTACTTCATGGCAAGGCAGAATAGCTTTGTTGTACACCACCACCATCATCATCATGATAAGGAGATTCTCATCCAAGCAGTAGTAGTAGTTTTAGTGTGTATGGGAAATGGAACTGAAAAACTCAATGTTCTTCTACACCACTGAAACCTACAATTTTCGTTTTTCTGAAGGGGTGGAAACTTGAACTTGAGCGTGGTTGCTCCTCTTCTTGCTCTCCTGACATGGCTGAGGCTTTCTCAACTGCGTAGAAGTTAATACTAGTCTAAATACCTAAAGAAGCTTTATATATTTGTTTGCATGCTTACCATGTCTTCCTACATATGTAAGCTCTTACGTTCACAATAGGTATAAAATTGGAAATGTGAAAAATAATAGACGAATAAGAAACATTAATAATATGGCTTCTTTACAGGAATAAATATCCTCTCATCTTCTTTTCATATTTACTACATTATGTATGTACCTATGTTTTTCGTCCTCAGGCGTTCTTGCGTTTTCTTTTGCTACTTTTTTCCATACAAGAGAAAATTGCTCACCTTCCTACTTCTGTCTTACCCAGTATAACACATTATTACATCACATGCATAATTCTGTCCATGACCTCCAGCTGGAAAGAATATGACCCTGTTATGCCCTCTCATTTTCATTCCTATTATTTTCTTCTACTACAGCACTGCTACCTTTGTTTCTCTACAATATTCATTCCGCTCTGCATTCAAAAAAGTTGGTGCGGCATGCCGTGATGAGGATGATAATTATATTTGGCAATGGCAATAAATTTTTTCCTAATTCCTATGAAGCGCATCCCACGCCTTCTCGGGAAATCCTTCATGAGCATAATACCATGAAAGATCATCATTGCAAGATGACATTAGTTTTAATAATCCTGACAGAAAAGAGAGAGAGAGACAAAAAAGTGAGTTAATGTTTAATACGAAAATCAACAATATTGTAGTAAACCAATAACACTTTTATCCACCTTCACATTAATAAACTACTATACTATACACTCGGAGAACGAAAATCTTTCCTAACCGCATCAATTTCGTTTCTGACTACAACAACATCATTATTATCAACATCAGCGCAGCACAACATGTTATTATCCTCACACTTCTTTGTTTTCATGTGTGTGTGTGTGCACCACACAGCAGTAAAGAACATTTTTATGAAGATTTACTATCTGTCGCTCGTATCAAATTTCGTTATTTCGTAGTGCAATATGCACATAAACTACTAGAGAAGAGGAAAGAAGACAGGGTAAGCAAGCAGATCCGTCACTTGAGTTTTTTATGACATTCATCATTCACTTACTACACTACCAACTACTCCCCTTCTTATTACTATTATTAATAAACATCATCGTCATCATTCCAGTACAATACTAAAGTCAGTCTTTGCTCTCAAGAAGGAGCAACAGGGCATAATTCCAGCATTAGAAGCTTAAACAACGGCCAGTGCAGTAGCTCAGAGCATCACATCTCATATTATTCTCATTTTCATACGATTTGGGTAGTTCTTTGAGATTATCTGGTTACCAACATTATATAAAACATTATATTTTTTCGAGAGAGAATATGCAACCACACATGCATACATTACTCTTCAACAAACAATGTGAGAACTAGAAGAGAAGAATATTATACAACAAAAGAGATAACAACTTCAAGTTTTATGAAATTAAACACGCTTGAACCATCACACGGCTTTTGAACGGTTAAATAGGATATCATCAACATCGATGTAATAATATACTTCCCTTCTTCGTCTTTCTTTATCCTTTTTTTCTGACCATTTCAGTCAGTCAGTCAGTCACACATATTATTATAATGGATTAAATGTACTTTGAAGAGAATATAAAAGACACACTTTTCATACAGTCAAGTTCATAAAATATCTGCGTGGATCACCATAACGTGAACTGCTTTTAGCAGTGCATTGTATTTTCCCATCATCATCAAATCTAGTATTCATCCCGTGACTCCTCATTAGCCGAAAACAACTGTTAAATGGATTTCATAATATTACAAAAGCTTTTTTTCCTTGCACGATCATCCCATAACATTCCTTATATCTATGATGATGTGATCACGACGGTATAATAATGATGATGAAGATGAACAACAATACAGCAGCTAATATGAAACAAACCAAGCAAAGCTTTTGCCTGCTCCTCCTGAATGCATGCATGCTGCTTTCCAGTTTTTATTGACTTCCCCTTCAAAACCATGATGATGATAATAGTATTATTATTGCCGAGTTGCCGCTGTTTTGCCCAAGTTAATGTTCAGTAGTACTACTCCAAATTGTTTATGCAATATATACATTTGACGAATACGATATTAAGTATGATGATAACGCTCAATTATTATTACGTGTGGATTATATAAGCGAACACACTCGCACAAACCAGTCCCAGTAACGCAGAGAGTGCATTGTGCACACTTTAGTTTTACATTTCAGTTTTTAGTACTGACTAACTTAAAATAAAGTCGTGCAGTCCGTGGACATACACACTCGGTTATATCTCTGTAAGTCATTACTATTTCGGACAGACTCGTATACAGCGATGTTGCATCACAAGAATAGTACAATTCATTGGTTTCCAAATGCTGTGAAGTTTATTGTCATAACTGGTAAGTGGAGCGTGAATGGTGGCTTATCATATCGAGCATGCCAAAGCCAGGCAACTATATATTTCTCGTAAATGCAAGATAAGTGCTCGCCAATAATGATTCCTAGTTTCGCTTTGGGATATTTGCTATTTTATACGGCATTTAAAGCCAATATCTACCAATCCGCACATAGGTAGTTTGCAAAAATAATTAATCAGAGTTGGCTAGACTTTTAGTTCCGACTTTTATTGAGATGAATGCGAAACTAACTTTATGCACGCCAAAAAAACAAGCAATTTTGGCAGGCAAATATTTGCTTCCTCCTGGTTTATTTTACAATATGCCTCGTTTTAATAACCTATTAAACAGCTTTTGCAACATTTTAAAAGCCTTGTCCTTATGTCTATTACCCCCACTTTCATGACCACATGTCAGAGACACTCAATTATCCGGTTCTTTTCATTCATCATTCTTGGGAAAAGCAATCAGTCAGAATTAAGTTTTGTATAATGTACATATTACCCTCTCTTCGTTTCTGGCTCCACACTGTCCAATTCAATAGATTTTGATCCTTTCAAAAACCAACCTCCTCCTCCACTGGTAAGCTCATAACTTATTACTACTACATTATATTTTACACGATTCCATCAAACAAACCAAGCCTCTCTTTTCCAAAAATGAGCGGAAAACAACTCGAACCACTTATCTATTCCATACGTCACCCGATCCCACAATGCCGTGTAAATAGCAGGCATGCACATGTAACTTAACAAACAAGAGAAAAAGCTGCCAACTTCTACCACCACCATCGCATCGCCACCGCTTTTCTTTCTACCCCTCATCTAGATTCCACCTCGCATCGTGTTGTTTTGTTCGTCATCATAACACTGCTTGCCTCTCCAAAAAAAGCTGAAAATTCGACAAGCAGGCATCAACATAAAAACCGGTAGAAATGATGATGACTGTGAAAACAAGCTGTTACTTGGTGCATTAGTACTGGATCACGGAATTGCTACTAGAATACACAACAAGAGAGGGACCAAGAGAACCAGAACAACTAACTTTTACAGAAAAAATTACAAAAAATGCATCCGCTCACCGCTTCTCATAAATACACATTCATACATACATGCATAGTATCCTATTACAGTGTTGTCCTGCTGTGAAGTAACAATGTAACTAACATCACATAAGTAAACTACTCGCTCGTCAGACACAAATTGACAAAAAACTTGGCTTTTCCTTCAATACAACTTATAGTACTATATTGTATATGAATTCTGTCATATTCTCCGCTTGGATAGACACAATAGAGTAAATGGCAATATGGAAGAAGCACAGTAGTGGGCTGATATCATATAGAACGTATCTTTAGCATTATTGCTGGCAACATAGAAAGGTAACAGCCGGAAAAGTCTTTCTTCTCCTAACAAATAATAATGCTACTCTTAACACAAAATGACAAAGTCAAACAACACAAAAAATACATATCTTTTCTGCTTTTACACACGTTCACAATAATAATGCAAAGAGCAACAGTCACAGTCACGTCATGACTATGTAAGCAAAAAAATGAGCAGAAAAAGAAAGGTTTTCTGCTGCTGCTGGAGGCACCAACAATTTTTTCATGGGTTACAGTGTTGAGTGTAATCTAAGATGTGTACTCACTTATCAATTGCTAAACTGATCCTACCACTACTGATGATGAATATGATCATATCCTCCGACTCGAGTTATTGGAAAAGTCATATAATATTTTTGTCAAAATAGTAAAGCCATTGATCATCTTTGACAAATTCATTTACCACGCAGTCAATCACTCGGTAACTTTGTCTCTTTCTCTTGTGAATGAGATGACTGTGTGGATTCTTCGAACAAGCCCTTTTCGTCTCTGGGTGTGTACACCAATAATACCCTAAATGAGCCCTGAAGTCAAAGAAAGTCCGATAGGATGACCACCATAGTCATTCATACAAGCTTTAAAGTCATAATGATTATTGTTATTATGATCCTCGTCACATTCCACTACAATGACCCAATGACAAGTTGTATTACATTTTTATAATACTATTGTTACATTATATTGTCTACTTCTTATTGCTACTACTGTACTTACGAAAGTATACACAGCAAAAGAAAGGATTGTTCGTTCTGTCATATGCAAAATGGTCATATATTATTCTCCTCGACAAATAATGACAAACAAGAACTATGAACAGAAAAAGCAGTGTCAGTCTTTGCGTCTTTTCCTATTCACTGCTTGACTGTTTTTGAAGTGCTCACCAGGACTTGTTAACCATTATGAATGATTATTGCTACAAAGTTGCTTTAGAAAAAAACAACAACCATTTACACATGTTCAGTGCTTTTTTCTCTTTGCATTGTTGATGTTCACTAGCTACCATGTTACAACTTTGAACGCATATAAAACAAATCTGACACAAACATTAATTCATCTGGTCTGAGTAATGGGGCATTCAAAATACATCCTTTCTTGCATTTTTACACACACCACAATAGAATTATGGTGTACCAAACTGTTGTGTGTGTATACCTAAATGAAAAATGAAACACTAAATATTGACGCGAGATGTTTTTACACCCATTCATTGTAAAAAAAATTGCGCAAAAGGAATTCATCTTCATTACATACAGCTTAAGCATATACTGATTAATATTAACATGATGGATTACTGTCTCCGAACAACAAACAACATTTGAAAAATTCAATTGAACATTACGATGGGTTGGGCATGTATATTTTTGGTTGGTTTAGGAATATGATTAACACAACTGGCTCATGAACATCAGTCCAATTACAAATTGCAATTTTGTTGCCGTCATGCATTTTGCTGTAGGCCCGTGCTAGCCGGCACATTCCATTCACCCGGACCGGATATTTATAGTCGTCATTTAATGGAATTTGGAATACTGCGAACCACCATTCTTTTTTATTATTCCTCGTTTCATGCATGCAAACATAAAGATATTTACCGCATGCATTTGATACATTTAAAATAAAATTGCTGATTGCATTTAGTTAGCAGCCACAGCCTTACTCTACCAAAACGCGAAATTGGAAAGATCGGATGATGCCTTTGCCTGCACATCATACTTGACTCACATGCATGAAATGACAAAGATGACGATGACAAGGACGACTACGTGTCAGTCAGTTGTATTACAATTTTAGTTAGCTCATGCCATTAAATGCTCAGTTGACAGTGTAATTCTAGCAGTTTTTATGACAGGAAATATTTTACATAGCCATTTTCCCAAAAGCTAAAAATGATAATGGTAAATGGTTATGCGTTGTGTAATTGTACATAACATGGTATAATGCCTTTTCCAAATTTCGGGAAAAATGCAAGTTCAAGGAAACAAGTACATGCACAAAAATTCAGTTGCATTATCGCTAGTGAACAAAATTTAAAGTAAGACACGTCATGTACAGTCGGATATACGTGCATTCATGCCTGTCTTGAAAAAAGAGGTTTTAGGTTGGCAGCTTTAGGGTTAGTCTGTCAAATTCCTTGTCATGTCACATACACATCTGTTGTCTAGCAAGTAAAACTTACTCTTTGAGATCTCTTTCTGTGGTATTCCCCATAACACTACACCCAATGCTGACTTCCTATCTTGCTTCCTCCATGCATGCCTTTTTCTCTTTCCATTACAAAATGGTCTTCTCCATTCGGCAATAGAAGCGTATAGTGTACCGACTGCCATAATATCTATGTGTCGTAATACTTGCATCACATAACCATCTTTCTTGTTGTATATTGCCGCTCAAGTAGCACCCCAGAGACCTAATAATATCCTTTTGTTACTCGATATGGATATTCCAGAATGATACAACTGGCAATGAGTGTATATGGAAGAAGCAGGCATTGCAGTACACGATAAAATAAAATCGTGCGCTATTGTATGAAATTCTTAACACATAAGTAACATTCTTCTTAGTCGTGCTTGTACTTTACTTCAAGATATGATCAACATAATAATCTCAAATATGGTAAACGACCAAAGATAAAATTTTCTTGTGAGATTTGTTGTGATTACAGGGAGGCGGAAACATGTACAAGTTTTTTCAGCAAAACACAAATATTGAATTCAATGAATTCATAGGGGTATGGGCACTGGTGCTACTAAGTGCCAAAATCGCCTACGTGACTCCATTTTCACTATCGCATCGCATATCTTACAATAACCCTTCATTCTGTGCCAAATATCAATGATGATCCTTTCCAACAAACTCCACACGACAAGAAACAGAAAATCCTTAGCTCATAAAATTATATTTTCACAAGTGAACAAAAACTTATTGCACAAGTGTTGACATCATCATTTTACGATTCGTCAAATAGTTGAACTTTTTCATGTGAACTTATGTCCAGTAGTAAGATCAAGGCGAGGCAGTATGTTAATTAGCAATAAAATTAAAGTTTCTTGTTTACATCGCATTTAACAAAAAGTAAAAAGCCGCGTAGAGACTCACGACGCCAGGGTAAATGAGATATTGAGACGCAAAAACTCTTCTATATCGTTTTACGAGACAAACGCAATGAAAATACCGCAATAATATTTGTAAAATTATGAAGCTCAATCCAAACTCCAGCTATTATTATTACGATCAGTTTACAGCAGCATTAAAATCATTTTAAAAAGATTTCCTTGTGCTGAGTCATTCATTGCTTTCCAACGTTTCTCTCACCGCAACCCATTTAGTTAGCGTCTTGTATAAACATTCGCCCTTCAGCAAAATTAGACAATTATCGTTACCTTCATCATTAGTACCACCATCATGTGGATCGTCAAGAAAACAAGGCGACACAAACTATTGCTGCCTCCATACCTCTACTGAGAGTTTCAAATTGCACGAGGAAAGAATGAAAATCAGTAACAAAGTAGAAGAGGAGGAAATGACTTTTCACTCCAACCATCATCCATTTCACTCACAAACAGAAGAGCTTGATGCTGATGATGACTAGAAAGATACAAACTATACTAGTACCATTGCGTGCATCGTGTATCTGATACTGCGAGAGTTGTTGGGAGGGATGAGCATTAATACAGAATGACAAACAAGAGGTTTATTCACCCATGAAAACCAGTGCTCCAAATTGACCTCAAATTAGCTTTGGTTATCCTACAAAACCGTATAATGTAGTTAGACTCTCGGTAAGAGCACATTAGAGTAATTCAAAGATGGATGAAACAGTGATAAAGATTATTATGGTCTGGCTGGTTTATTGTTTCTCTTGCTAATACAATAATATCAGGAAAATGCAAGTTCCTGCTTCAACGAGCTACCATTAGTACTATCACAATCAACTAGATGCTATACACATAGACTCTACAGGAGATCAAATCAATTTCCCATTTACCACACGAAAAGCAACTCAAATATATATATACGGCTTGAAAAGATGGGCATACCTACATCCATCCATTTTTCAAGAAAATAGTCAATTATTGAGGATCAAAAAAGAGTTCCTCGCTCTAGACTAACAACGTGTATCCGTTGGTTTAAAAAATCCTTTCTGAATCACGACATCGAGACATGATTTTAAACTCAGTGTGGTATAAAGTCAATGTCACGGACAGAACCTTTTTGCGGTGCAGTGTAATCACGTAACATTGATATTTCATCACTGTTCATGACTGTTGGTTTTTTCCTTGAACATCAGCTTAACTGCACTTGCAATAGTACTAAAAATTTGCGAAGCTTAGCGTTCTTCTCCTCATAAAAGGTCAATTTCTGTAAAGCTATATGCTTATCTAAAGAACGAGTTGGACATTTAATTCACTTTACGATAAAATAAATCAAGTCATATTACATGAAAGACTACTTTACTTTATTAAACCCTATAAAAGCTACGAGCTGCCGCGCGTGTTCATGCAGACTCTGAGATATTCATAGAGAATAAAATAGCAATCGCAATGCATATTATTAAAGTGAAATTAAATACCTTTGGGGCAAAAATTGCCGAGAAAAGGTTCCTTATGCGGTCCATATTTTTGCGGATATTTGGCAGGGATTAAAGATTCCAGCACTCCTCTGCAATAAATACTACTTATTCTAAACAACTATATATTAACTCTACGGCTATTCCTAAACTAAGTTGGTTCACCAGGAAAGAATCTCTGCGCTTCTGAAAAAATATCACCGGTTTCCGGATCGCTAAACTCTATTTTCTCGCTAAAATAGAAAGCGAACTTCCTCTGTTTTGATATAATGGTGTTAACAACTTGTATATCACAAAACTAAAGATTTTTTAGATCATCAAAAGTAAACTTTTTCTCTGAGACTCCTCTTGTACTGATTGGGAGTGTTGAAATGCTGGTGACGGTACAGTAGAGCTGAAGGAAAAAATCCTTAATATTGGCTGGTACTATTCTACACTTCTCAGAATGGCAAATGCACTATTATAGATGAAGACACAGAAGTTTTTTTTTGCTACATGACTCTTTATGACTAGTCAGCCTCTCAACAACGATCACAGAACCTAACTTCTTTTCTGATTCCTTCCACTCTGTTCTACAGTCTTCTCTTTTTACCTTTACAATCCAGTCAGCCAGAAAATCAAACCAATCAAAACCCAACGCTATAAAGACAAATACGGAAAGTCTCAGAAAAGATGCGAGAGGGAGAGAGATCGTTTGTGGTTTCAATTCATTCAGCCCACGTACATTACGTTGTTACACCTTGTTCATCGTCGCGTATTACCACACACACGGATAAGTGCACCTAATAATATTTTTCTCTACATATAATATGCCAAATGCCAACTTGGGATTACATAGGATAATTGAGCAACTCCTGACAGAAATATTTCCTCTCAGTTAGCCAAACTGTGTGCATCGTAAAATATGACTACGAATGGCAATAATAGGTACATTTAATATATGTATCTGATGCAGAACAAATTTTCCGTCCTTTTTAAGTTCGGCCTGACTAGAGCTGCCAAACTGGTACGAGGTACAGACGTTATTTATATCCTGTGTACTACATAGCCACCAACATGCAATAATGTGTATCCTCTGATTCATAAACTGCCGATGAGAAGGTGGAAGAGAGGCGAGCACTGGTACTTCTGCATGTCAGCAAATTCCTCTTTGTAAGAAAACTTTCATTTCGCTCAATTTCACAATTTACAACAATGCACACCCCCATGCTGCCTGCATACACCGAGATCTAAAAGTCAGCACAAGTTCGTAGCTCTTAACTTTTTAAGTTAAACAGCAGATAAGACAAATCGCATAACTTTACCTTGCATGATTTTTTGCTTATCTTGCATGCGAGTACTAAAGCGGCTATACACTTGAGAAACATAGAGTTATAAAAACGTACGAAATACTACTGCTACGATACTGATTTTAATTATCAGATATGCAGCCTTGCATATAAGAAGACATGCTAGAATTACAAGTGGGCAGCATGGTGGGTAAAGTCAAAGTACTTGCTTACACGTTTAGTTGGAAATGGTATGAATAAACTCCACAGAAAGGGAAAATTGGCAAGCAACATTGAAAAAATACATGACCTTTCCTTGCTGTATCTATCGACATCTGCCAGCTACCAAACTTACCCAAATTAGTGGGTTGATTATGCAAAATCATCCTACAAACTAGCACATTATAACGATTCGTACATGCCGTGTGGTAAGTTATCGTACAGCAATACATAATACAGCATTGTACAGCCTTCCACAAAAATTTGTAAAATATTCGTCTCCTCTCAAATACTTTCGTACCATTTATTTCCCCTACTTGGCTTTTACTTGTTTGTGACCATTTTTAGATCTCCAGCATAGAAAATGAACTGAAACTATTCTGGAATAATGTCAAATGTGGAATGGTGTGTGTGACGAAGTCGCATCGTGGCACTGCATGCTTTGAACATGTCATAATATTCCACCCAAAAAGTCATCATCGTTTGTCATCAACTCTACATTAGTCATCTCAACTCAACTCACACAACTTATTTTGGAACATCGTCATCACCAATTTTGTCAAGACGGCAATTGTTACTATTAGTTAACTTCTTTTCTTTCCAGTCTGTACAGCAGCAAAACTGATCATGCAATAACGGCATGTGTAGCTCCCAATCCCATGTAGATATAAACGAGCATTCATGTATGGTCCCAAAAATTTCACACATGCTACACACTTAGCGAACACAGTAAAGTGTACGGAAAGTAGACTTAACAAAGACTTTTGGACCTTTAAGAAAATTATTCTTACGAAAAAAACATCTTTTGCTTCTTCTTCATTATCTCATCTTCTTTCCACTCGGTCAGACCATTCCATTCCATTAGTATAATCAGCTTTTTCTGTCCTCATGCAACACATGCAACTCTTATTATCACATAACGATCCGGCTACTAGTAAGATTCTTCCTCGTGACTTTAGCAAGTATTATAGTGGCTTCGACGGATTATCTGGTTGGTATATATTCCTTAACTTTTAACCATGACACGCGATGCCTCATCTTTTACCATAATATGCATATTTTTCATTTGAATATAGTCCCTACTCTACTAAAATGTAGTTAAAAATTTTGTTTGCTTTACTTGACTTAACATCGTCGCTCCTTGTTCTACTTAAAAGAGTATTATAAAAATAGATGGCAACAAAAAATGTTATACTACAGCATTTAATCATCCGTATCTCCAAAAGAGGGCTTAAATTGTTTCTTAATAAGACTTTTATTTGAAAACTAAGAGCTGTCTTTTCTGCGTAGTTTCTTTATTTATTTTAATATCTTGACCATTAAGATTGATTTATGGATTCATGACGGAGACGAGAAATAAATAACGTTTAAAATAACTTTTGACTTCTTTGGAATGTTAATGCTGCGTCTTATCATTAAAAGGTCTCTTGAAACGCACATATATAAAAACCCGATATACTTTTTAAAAATTTTCTATAACCTAAGGGGTGCTCTTGTTTATTTTTATTTCTTCAAACAATTTTTGTAGTTGTTGTTGATACACTGACCTTGAAGTTGACCGTCATCTATACGCATTGATTTAGGTAATAAATGCTTTTACGTAAATATTTTAAATGTGTTCCTGTGACATTTACTTGTATATATAGAGGGTTGGGTTTGGGTATGTTCGTATACAATTTACCATTTTTCTTTCAATAAAACTAATCGCTCGTTAAAAGCTCAAATACTCATCTTTCGTAATAATAATAAAGACAGGAGCCAAAATATAATGAGTAATGACTCATTCTTCAAAAGAAAAATGACTACAGAAGCTTATAGTTAGAACACATGTTGAAATTCTTTTTAAATCAGCTAAAGCGATAATATAAAGTGCAGAGCCATCCGGTCATAATGTGCCATCGCAGTCGCAGAATGAGTCAAGCTCAGCAGATCAATGTGTGAATTTTCGAATGTAGAGCAGAGTTAAGACCAAGAGCGCACTATACATACTTTTGTATATAAATCATGCATCATAGCTTGCAAAAATGCTTCATACAAAAATGTCTGTAGTCATCACTTTGCTGAATGACCAGCGGCGAAATAATAGGTAGTTAATGAATGACAAGCATCCATCAACACAGCCTTTTCTGGTAAACTAAAAGTGAATGATCCGCTGTTTGCGTTTAGAGGCTTGCGATGCGGTAGTGATGTGTGACGGATCATCGTCCATCAGTGAGAAATACCAAGATATGAGTCACAAACAAACAAGTTAACGACTGTTAAGCAATTCGTTCTCTTTTAGCTAGTCTCCATGTAGTGAAACATTGCAAATTCAAAGTGTACCGATGCGCAAATAAAAAAACCTTATAACTTATGACACATGATCGTGTCGTGTCACATTAATTGAATGATATCATCAGTCGAATCGTTATGGATTAGTCGTACAACAGAACACATCTGCTCGTTCAATGCATCTGTACGAGTAGTAGAGACTTTTGACTTCCAAGAAAAATAAAAGAATTTACCACTTTTCCCAGCAGCGAGCAGGATTTCTGTATCATTATATCTTGAAGCATTAATGGAATGTAGTAAAAAATACATTTTAGCATGACCCAACATAGTACCAACCATAGCTGTTCATGATTTGTGTACATCAAGAAAAATGCTTGTCAATCCCGATCCCGAATGACATTCGATTTCCGATATGACAAAAAACTCTTTAACTAAACCTATATTGTACCTTATAAAATATCAAGTATTTTATGTCAACTGGGTACACAGATGGTTTTGTATGTCATGTCAGAAAAGCTTTCTTGGCACTTTACAAACTCTGACTTGAGGGATCATATTCGTTCGATTGTCAATTTATTCTTCCAAACTAGAAAGAAAAACAAGTTTCTTCGCTTCCTTACGCAACCTGCTACAATCTATAATATTTCTCAACATTCCATGTTCATATCCACCTTATATGCATTAAGTTCCCTTACGAGACTCTATAATGGTTTGGTCTTTGCTCTGGTTTCCTCGTCCTAGTCCTCGTCAATCCAATCAACTGACAACAAGGAACACATGAACGAAGCTAAGTAAATAATCTTGGGGAAAAGAAAGAAGTTTAACCTAGTGTTTGACTGTATGACTGTTCCTGTCAAAAACGTTTACTCACTTTCCTTCCTTCATATATCCATTGTTATTAAGTGATTTTCCTCCCTTTCATAGCAAAATCATACACACGCAACATCATTAATAAAAAATATTCAGCTTTCCTTTTCCCCGCTCCGCTCATTTCCCGATATGAAACTGAAGAACGCTAATTTGAACGTTTGTTGTAAAAGAAAACGCTACTTAAAAATGATTGGATTACTCACACGTTAAATTATTTTTTAATTAGTTTGTAAAACTAAACTTGGGCAATTAAAGCAGCAAACTGAAGCGAAATTCGGTTCAAACCTTTTATCGTACCTTGGTGGACCGAAGCATGGGATTTTTGCGTTTATTTATGCAACCATTTTCTGTTTTCATTTTCAGTAAAGAATTCAATCTGGTGAAAGAAGTAGAGAAAGAAGTAAGCACACACATGCGCGTTCAGTGAATTACATCGAGTAATTTGCATTTTACTTTATACGATCAATATCAAGTTGTTTCTTTACTTTATCTTAAGAGCTGGTGGCTAGAATTTATAATGAACTTATTTTTTCATTCAAAATAGACTATTTGAACTTTTCAGCGCCTTATATGTACTTCTACCATCTGTTTCCGTTTGTCCCGATTTTTTAATTGCTATAATTATGCAAATATGCTAGTCATACCTTTCTGTTCTATTCAGCAATGCTTACTAAATACTTCCGCCATACACCAACAACGACAGTCTGCGTGAGTTCGAATTGTTTCTTTTTTATCAACACCTAACTGGTCTGATGAACGAACGTGATGACGCAGCTCTGGAAGTTGGTAATTAAGCCAGCCTACGAGTAAATATGTCGTTAATCATGGACTGAACAAAGAAACATTCTTTTTTCCATAATCTCCATCAGTTTAAGTCATCAGAGAACACACTACTGCGAGTAGATCAATGCTTGGCAGCTGTATAAGCAACTTATCTTGATGAGATTAATGCTGCGAAAATCCTTTACTTTTGCAGCTACTAGCTCTCTTCCAAGAAGCACAAAAATAAACCCGGTAATAAATTAAAACTCTACTGGACTAAAGAATAGACTTTTCCTCTACATTATTAAACCTAAGGAAGGAAGGCTAGTAAGTAACATCTTATTTAAGTACGAAACTACTCCATCTTTAATATCAATGCTATTCACTATATATATTTCTCCAGTTGTTCTTAAAACTACTGCTCCTATATTTTCGTGCCAAAGTACCCAGATTTCAGAATGTATAACACCATAAAAAGAGCAAAATCTAAATAAATAGCAGCAGACCAGCATCGTCATATTGTGTATTGACGAGGTGGGTGGCATCCGTTACATCTCGTTATAGATATCATAAGCTTTTTCATACCCTAAATTGAATGCACCCTTTTAATCCAACATCTCAGCAGTCATAAAACATGTTCTTTCGCAGGCCTGATCCAGGCTCGTATTGCTTATGGGAATCTTCGAGGTAAATAAAATACGAAATAAGAATTGAAATTAAATTAGCATCATGCAGTGCCTTGGCTCACAAAAATCTCGTAATTCTCCATTCTCTTCCATCATCATCTGGATTTACGGGGAAATGTTTTTATGTTACAGTATATAAATCAAAATGAAACTCTTGCCTAGAATTTTTCATCTACATCTTTTTCTATTTATATAAAAAATTCTTGTCTCCTCTATTTTCGTTCATCTTTCTCACGTCTCAGTCAGCTAACACAACACGACTGCAACACAAATGACCCTACTGAATTTTTATATTATCAACCAGAAGATTCAAGTTTTTCTTGTAAAAGCACAACACTTTTACAAACCAACCAACTTATGGTTGCTCCAAAATCTATGACGAAACTTTCCACTTCGTTTCAATTCATTTTTCATGCTAATGCTCCAAACTGCACTTGTACTTCTGCTATAATCCTTTTTACGAATGGTTACGTTTAACTTTTGAAAAGGAAGGGGCATACAATGGGCTCGTTACAAGAGTAAAATGTATACCTAGATGGTAAACTTGCTTCCAGAATATTGTGCATACATTTCCGACACAATGCCAAATATTCGAAGCGCATATCTCAACCCTTCAGAATATTAAACCACTTCGTCCGCTACTGTTGTTCGTATAAACATGGACACATGAGTCGCATTAAAAAAGCCACATGATAAAATATGGATCATGTAAAAAGGTCGTTGGATTCAAAAAATGAATGCATACCTACAAAAACA
>JAQIXX010002155.1:0-26627 GCA_034700605.1 Willowsia nigromaculata
GTTAGACTAGCGGTCTGCGTGATCAGGCTATTGTTGTACGATCATAATTATACAGGAAAAGCTGCTTCCCATTTTTTTAAATTCTTATAATAAGACAATACCATCACATCATTTCACTCTCTAAATACATTCAAGGTCAAAACTTTTAAAAAATTGCAGACAACAGTGCATGTGCTGTGAAAAATCGAAATGCAAATCTTATATTATGAGTTAGTATTTGTTAGCCGAAATAATGTCGCATTTTGAGTTCACATCACGGTGAGTTTTACATAAGTTTTAAATCTAAATATGAGGTGAGGTCCATTTACAGTATCTTTAGCTTAAATTCAGCATGATGAATCATAGAATGAAATAGAGAAGGAATAGATGTACGGATTTTATCCTTTTTTCTTATATCCCGAAATTCTGAGGAAAGTGAAAATTATACTGTAAAAACCTGTTAGTGCTTTCTTGGAGTGTATAGTTATTTTTATCCGTATAAAACTCCACCAAAACGTTGTAAAATCATTTATTCATGCCATTGATTTCCTTAATGAAGCATCATACCGAGCTATCGACATATCGACTTAATGGCCATTTTAAAGGGAGACGGCAGACGACTTTGATAGATTGGCTTGTATTGCTTTTGCTTGGTTTGTGTGTAAAAGTCATTGTATTGTAGTAGCAGTATAAAGTATATAGTGTACCCGATCCATTGTTCTTTAATGAGAAATCAATGTTTTTGTTTTGGCAAACATTAGTTATCATGATACATAGTCGCAGTCAGGACTAGTCATGACATGAAGGTTCTACATCTACAACCTACAACTTTCTAGGTTTAATTGTCAAAGATATTATTATATCCAGTATAGTTATGTCATACCTGAGCCACACATTGTAAAATATGAAACCAAATGAATGAACTTTCTTTTGAGGTAAAGTTTCTTTATTCTAGTCAAATAATAATTTTAAGCAGTAGAATAAGAGAAAACATGGGGAGAAAGTCAAACATGACACAATATTGTATGCCTCAACCTTCATGTTGCAAATCAAATAATATTCATCCATATTATACGTATTGAATATTGATCATCATGTCACACAAAGTCGATTTTACATTAAAATATGCATGTCTTATGCTTCCCCGTCCAGTCATAATTTCTGGCAAACTAGTACTAGTAACCCAATTCCAAACGCATTTTCATGGAAAAGGCAACGGGACAGCTACTGTTGGTCTATACTATACATAAACAGCATTTTAAACGATTGGAATTTATTAATTATTAAAATTTTGGCTGAGAGAGGTTTCCTGAATAAAGCAAAAAGTGTGCTTTGAATCATTCGAAAGACTATGCCATCCAATGTCATGCTTTTACACAATATCCAGAAATTAGGTTACGTGTATTGACCATCTATTAAGTTTTACATATCTGTTATCCCGCCCTCGATAAGCTCAGAAATAAATCTCGGGATAACAAGAAATAGTCGTTATCTGCCTACTGGAGGTGCCTGACAGGCTGGAACTTGGAAACCCGTGTAAATAGAGCTCCAAGAACGCTTGACAGATAACAACAACTATGCGTTTGGCTCCTGAAATAAGAAGCCCAAACTGACAAATAAGCCAAAGAGTGAACAGAACTGGTGACAGGAAACAGGACTTTATTGATAAGCAACTTGCTGTGACTTTGCAAGAGCTTCAAAGAATTGCTAGCTAACTACTAACCAACTGTTAGCTGACTGATAACTAATGACAAAATTCCTACGCTATTTATACTACTTTCCTTCCGGTGAAAGGTACTTCAAAAAATAACATTGATTCTAAAAATAGACGAAAGACAAAGAAACTACAAATTAGCTTATCTCTAGTAAATTTCATGAAGAGATAAGAGATATTAAACAAATGACATGACAAGAAAACTACTACTTTCATCACCGGAAGTACTAATTACAATATTTCATGAACAATATTATACAAAACTAAGCTAATCTTAATATTGGACTTTGACCATCTATAATTTAGAAACAAAGTGATTCTACAGTAAAAATATACAAATTTTATATCAAAAGCGCAGCAACAATATCTGTTATACATTTTGCTTTAAAATAATCAATCAATTTGCAACGAAGTCAAGTTATACTTCTGAAAATTCAATAGTATACATAGAACGTTTCTGTGTCGGTATTATGATGACCTCGAGATGAATTTTGAATGTTTTTGCTCCATGCGAATTATTTAATCAGCAACCCCTCCTGTCTTTTATTGCTTAGATTTAGTATTCATACTCCAAATGCGCTTTCTAATGCTCTCACAATATTACGTGGTATTAGAGCAAGAAATTGACAATTGATACATTTTGGACTTTCTCCATTCCATGATACAAGGTCCGCCCGTAAAGCCATAATTTCGACGTTACTCTTTAAGGGGAATATTTTGCTGGTTCTATCATTTCCGTTATTGTGAGCTAAGGATAAATACCTACTCCACTTGAGGAAAAAATTAGAAATCTCTTACCCTGGGGCACTTTGAGAACTTATTTCGTTTATTGTTGACGAGTCAGAATTTCATCACCTTATAACTACTCTTATAGAAATCGGTTTATTTGAAAATCAAGTTACTAATCTTCAAACAAAATGGAACATAAAATGGGATATTTTGTGATTTGCTGCTTTATTGGAGCATACGCTTTCTTCATGTATCATTTGAATAACAGACTACCAGTGGTTCGTTTGAGTAATTCACGAGAAATTATTGCTCTTGAAATGGATGGAGACGAGGCATGAGGCATGAATTTAAAAGAAAACATTTCAATATGGCCAATTTCGAAGTAAGCTTTTTAACATCAGTTTTATTTTTTTAATAGTAAAGCAGAAATTTATTATGTGCTCATTTATATCGTTTGACTTGTTAAAAATTTGTGAGCTTGAACTATAATATGTGGTTTTGCTTTTGCAGATTTTTCTTCGTTCTTATGTTTCCCCATGTTATTCATTCAGGATAATCCTATAATTAACCGTTAATGAGAATCAGAATGGAATAACACAAACTCAGGTTTCAAAATTGTAATTTTCGGAAAATTCATTATTACAATTTACAATGTGATCAATAATTGACAATCATGTATTTATTCAATGAATAGAAAATAAAACACCGTTTCATCTTGTATGTATTAAATAATTGTTTGATGTCTTTTTGATATCCATTCTTTGATTTTTGGCAAGCTTGTTACCACTTCCAAGTGTTTTCTAAGCAAAGGAAACTCTGCTGATGTCAGTCCGATATAAATGTCCGACTCTGCAGGAGCTGGCATTCCATCGGCCATAATGGGGTGATCACCCGACTACAAAGGAATCATTATTTTAGTTATTAGGAAAGGTCAGATTATGCCGCATAGTTAGACATTAGCTATTGATACGGAATAAATGTTCATAAATAAAAAATTCGCTTGAACTCGGGGTGAGCTTTTCTTACAAATGGTTCATCCAAAATGGAAACGATATTCGCCAGCCAAAAATCTGCATGAGTCAACTTAGGACCCAGTATGTAATCTCCTTGTTTCTCCATCAGAATTTCCGTGAATCTGCGATAACACAACCGAATTTTTTCATCTTGAAGCGCTTTTAATCGTTTTTTCTGTGCAGCATCTCTTTGAAACATTGTGGTTCTCCAATCTAACGAATTCGCATACAATTTATAATTAAAGACGAACCAATTTTGTAACTGTCAAAAGTTTGGAACCCTTTCTACGTTTTCATATAATAATTTAAATGATAGTTTGTACATACATATGAACAGGTCGTAAGCGATGCTAATCACTTCATCAATCCGGGCGTTGTCCCAGTCGTTATCAGCCACTAATCCAAACTTCTTAGCTAAATATCGCGATATGACATGAGATTGGGTAAGTTCCGGTTTACCCTTTTCATATAGGACCGGCATTTGTCCAACGGAACCCGAAAATTCTTCGTCACAAGAGACAATACAATATAACAACCAGTTTTAAATGAGCGTGTGACTTTTTTAGTTCGGACTTCAGAAAATATCTTACTTGATTTAGTTTCCTTAAACCAAACACTATAATCCCAGGGAATACGTTCATCAATAAACGGAGTTTCTGAGTGCGCAAAAATCCAACGGATTGGTTCACCAATCCCTCTCACGTCAAAGTAAACTAAGCGATAGTTTTCTTTGGTATCGGCCATTGTCAGTTTCCAATATTTTTAGACTATGACAATCGTTGATTCAATCATGAAATTCAAAATTTTTCTCTCGGAGTTTATGATAATATTTAGATAGTTTTTAATAAACTGATAACAGACCTAGCGTATATGTATTGTATTTTTGTATTGGATCCTACTTATGTGTAGTTGTGTAAATGTGTACCTATGCATTCATTTTTGATTTTCTTCACATTGCATTACTGTATGCTTGTGTAATCATGGATTGTCATATCATCTTCTTTATCATTATAGAAGAGGAGATACAAGAGATGGGAATCCGACGGATTGATGACAGAGATGAACAGAAACAAGAAAATCAAGGTCACACATCTCCTCGTTTTGTTGAACCAAACCATGCAGATGCAGAGAAAGATATGTGGCTGTCAATTTCAATTTAGACATTTTAGCATAATGTTAGATAGAACTAAATCCAGAGTTATGACAAATCAGTGTATCATTTAGTGACTATTGTAATTTTTACAAAAAATGTAGGAGGTAATTTTTTATTGACCTATGAGAATATTTATAAGTCCACGGAATCGATGTTTCTTTTTCATATTCATTTACATATTTTAGAAGAATCAACCAAATCACAGAAACTTTGGTATACAATTTTGAAAACTTTCAGGAGAGCTTGTCCTCGTCAATTACTGACACAGCAATTTTCCTTCCTTCTTCCAGGTCGTAAACATTCCTGTACTTGGCATTATTCTGTATATCCCTCAAACCATCTAAAGTAGACTTGAGCATTTTTCTATCAGATTTGGCAACTTGGCTCCAGTGATACTGCAATTTCGACCAGACACCAAGACACATGCGACGAAGCCTTGGATCAGTACCTTCTGGAAGAGATATTGCGTATTGATACTCCCTTTTGACTATTTTACGACAACTTTTGATGTAGCCTCGTTGAAGCAAACTGATTGCAGCGTAAAGTCGGCATCTTGACTGAATCCCGGGGTCGCCTAACTTCATTCCAATCCGCAGCTGAGTTAATGACACGTGACCAGCTTCTTCTGCCTGCAGAACATTTAACAAAAAAAAACTTTATTAATGAATTGAAATAATTTGGTCATTCATCTATATACACAATTTCGTTACATACCCAACTGGGGCTAAGGTCACCCAATGCTGAGAAGGCTCCGCCGAGGGTGCTGAGCCAAGAGAGGGCGTGTTCCAAGGATCTTCGAAATAAAATGTTTGAATTGACCATTTTATTCCTGTATTAATTTTTTTTAAACCCCTTTAATTATGTTTTTATGGCGTACATCACATAGTAGTACATTATAGATAATAAATATGCATCTATATTTTACCCGAGTAAGTCTAATACTTCATATTTTGGTTCAGTTAAAAAAGCCACAAAGACCAGTAACGGATATCCTTCCTTACGAGCTACATTATTGTCACCCTTTGACCAATGAGTAATAAATAAGGACCGAAACGCTGAGGATCTCTTCATTTCAGCAATAAAGTAAGAGAGCATGTATCCATCCATTTTCAAAGATATTGCTGAGCACGAAGAGCCTAAAATATTTATAAAAAATTTAACACCCATTATTAATCATGTGAGGAAAAAGCCAACTTAAACTAATTTAACTGAACAATTAAAATATGAGATGATAATTTTATTATGCCTTTCTCCTCCTTCTTCCGTTTTTTAACGGAGACAGAAGTCTTGTACACTTTTGGGGACACATTTAATCTCGTCTTATTTTCCGTGACACTTGCGTATTTATCTTTTCGTTTACATACTTCCCTTTTTCGCTTGATTTTCTTGGAACTATCACTCAGCTTTAACGCAGACAAGCAGTCTATACTGCTATTTCCCCTTCGTTGTCGTGAGATCCCCTGCTGCAGTACATCATCAGATAAGCTTCTTGCAGATCTTGACAATTTGACAAAATCCACGCTATTATCTTCATCATTATTCCCTGGAAGCTTATCAAATGAAGGTGGAAGGCTAAACGTTCTAGCACGACGCTTTATACTGTGCCTGTTAGATGTAGACATGGGGTTCCAAGAAATCAGCGTCAAAAAGTGCTGACCTTCCATTACCCCATTAGCGCTTATACAAAACACTGTCGCGTTTTCCAGCAGCGACTTCATTTTCTTCAGTCGCTTTTACGAGGTACTTCCTGGACAAATTCGGAAACAATTTGCTACCTAATTAATACTGACGTTATAATATAATGCTTAAAACTTAAACTATAATTGTCACACGAATTAATTAGGTTTCTTGAGAAAAATCTGCATATAAACTTGCAGTCTGCTTCTCTTTTCAATCGAGGACACCTGATAAAAACCACATGTTTCTGTTTACTAGCTGCTCTTGTTATGCCCACATGCTAAAGTGTGTACCAGATTATGCGCTTGAAAAGCAGAAAATAGAGGAATTTGCTGAGAAAGAGTTGCACGAGCATGGCAGCAGTTTCCACACTTTTCACACTGTGCCAAAGGATGACGCATTTGGCGTCATCATGAGAACTTCAATGAAAAGTCGAATATGGAGTTGTCACAAGCTTTAAGATAACATTTAATTAGTCTGAATTCAATTTATGAATTATGTAGTGTAACATTTCATTTCATGTATGCAGGGGTTACTTGATAAGTGTGATAATTAAAATGATGTCTCAAGGTACCCCTGAAGAATTGCAAACTACGAGCACAAGCCAATTAGTGATGATGAGAGAAGGAAACTAGCGCATGAAAAATTGCAAATTTTTAAGAAAAAAGTATTCCTCAAGACAGTATTTTGGGTAGGATTTTATTTTGTATTTAGAATCATAAAACTCATAAATTAATTCATGTAGAGAATATTTAACAATGATTAGTTGTTGGATTATTCAGTTCTTGTAATTAAGTTCATTTTATGCAATGAAGTTCGAATCTTCTCGCTACCGTTTTTGTCGTTGTCGTTTTGAAAGTGAAGCTCCCACCCGGCATGTGGCTTGATTTAAGTTTTGTTTGATGAGGTCAACCATGAAAAAATAAAGGGAACGTATCAACCAAAGATATAAGCGATAAAATCGTTGAAAAACTCTGCCTGACTTCGTGAAGGTGCCCCAAAATAATTATAGAAGGGTATGTAGGGTAGGATATTGACAGAGCGTAGGGCATTTTCGGCACTTGTGTGATATGGTTTGTAGATCGTCCAAATGTATTCCAAATTAGCATTATTTTTAGTCCAATATTCAATGAAGTGGGTGGAGTAAAAGGATGCTGAGATTAGCGGAAGCAAACAAAGTAACATTAGAAAGCCGACAGCCCCCATGACCCTCAAAAAAAATGTGTTCCAAGCTGTGAACCCAAAATTAATGATTATTTTCTGCATCATTGTTCATCGGAAACTGAATGATAATCAAAATTAAAGCACCAAGTTATATACCTGAACTTTTCTCGTCTGTTTCTGTTTCTAAAAGCGGAGTGTCAGCATTCTGTCCAGCTAGCATATAATTACTATCATCAATGCGTTCAAATCCTCCATTTAGTGTACTCAGTGCTTCATCATCGTCTTCAAATGTAACCCATCGTTGAAAAGACGTAATGAAAGGAATCCCATGAGATGGAAACATTTCTTGGGACAATGTCGCAAGGAGCTGAACTACAGAGGGGGCAATCAGAAATGGGTCAAGTTCAGTTTCAGTGTCCAAGAAGGAGGAGAGTGGATACTGGAAAGAATTGCCGGATAAAGCTAGACTCTCAAGTTGCTTCAATTTGCCCATACTCAAAGGCAGGGTTTCCAACTGGAATGTCAAGTGTTAAGAAAGATTGCGTATGCGTTTGACTATAAGTATTCAAAAAATCATATCAAGCTGAACCAAGTAATTAATTATTTCAAAAAGCACCTTGTTATCAGAAATATTCAAATCAAGGAGATTCTCCAAGTCACCAAAGTTATCAGGTAGCCGTTTCAGGTCATTGCGTTTCAGATTTAATTTGGTCATTGTGTTCAGCTTGAGTGCAAACTTTGGGGGGAGTGATCGTAAGTGGTTACATGAGAGATTCAGCGAATCAACTCTTCCATAGTATAGCTGGATGACATCCAGAGGTACTCGTGTGAGGAGGCATAAACTAAGGTCCAATGTTGGTTTGTCCTTTTGATTTGATATTCGTTCCAACAAGGAATCTGGAACCTTGTCCAAGAGAGATAATGACGAGGTTGATATTACTACCATTCCTCGGGGGTTTGCTTCTCTGAAAGGTTCAGAATGTCTTGGTACAGTATACATTACGTCGTTTTCGAGTAGTTAGTAGATTATGGTTTATGGTCTCTAAAATGATTGATGCGTAGGTTCATGTAGTGGCGAGTTTCGCTGATCGTAAGTTGGTTGAAAACTGTGTTTTCGTGGACCGCTCAAAAGTTTTGGAAATGAAACAAAAAGGAAGATTGAAAACTAAATAGGACTCCTTTAGTTGCTCCTGTATCCTGGCTGTATCTATACAAACCAAAAAGAGAGAAAAACTGGCAAAAGTTGAAACTCCATTCATTCATCACAGACAGGCATACTTTCCATTTTCTCATTCCAAATTTCAAGTGAATATCAGACTTGGGTAGTGATTTTGATTCAAATCTAGCATTAGTTTTTTTTATAATGTTTGTTATAATGGCATATAAAGCTTCATTATCATTAGATTTGATTAACGCAATGTGAATGAACGCAGACATGAAATCATGGATTGAAGTATTACTGTATGTATCTGTAATGGCAATGGCTATGTAGAGAGTGAATGAAAGAGAAGAAGATTCGTGGAAAAACTATAAATATGGGAGCTACAATCACAGCCAAAATGTCATTTTTATTCACAGTCCTTGGTTGTCATTTTTTTACCTAATACATTAGGTTGGTGTATCCATTACCAAATAGTATCCAACTTGGGGTCTCCAGATTGCATAGAAATCATTTACATTATGTATAACATATAGGTCAAGTTTATGATAGCATCGTTGGGTTGATATATTTTTAACAGATAAAGCCAACAGGTAATGCTGTCTGAAATTATTTATCTTTATACAAATATGCGATGAATGACCACTCCACAGACAGAAACTATTTAAGGTTGATAGTGCTTTTGAATTGCATAATGGTGCATTATTTATGGCATAGCAAGAAATAAACCGTATGTGAAATGTGAATGAGCTACTGAGTTTGCTTTATGGAGACGCAATCAAATAAGGGATTTAAACTAAACTAGTGTTAAACAGAAAAATCATTGGTCCATACATGTCTATTAAATTTGAGCACCGTAATCTTAATGTCTAGTTTTGAAGCAACTAAGAGAGAAACTTTGTGATTGAGTCAAATATAATTATTGCTTTAACTGTTGTATAAAGTTCTGTTCAATCTTTAAAGTTTTGAATGACTTTTGGCTAAATATCGGATACTTTTTGGACTGTATCACATAACCCCTACAGAATAACGAACGAAGAGTTGATATTAAATTTTGCTGAATTATTTCCAATTTTGCGTGAAAATTGGAAATATTTAAAAATGAGCCTGGAAAATCCGATTTACATTCGTACAACTTTGATGTACAGCAAACCCCTTTCGGACATTGCCGAGAGGGAAGTTTATCTGAAGCTGGAAAATACGCAGCCTTCGGGTTCCTTTAAGCTCAGGGGACTTTCACGTTTGTGTCAGGAGGTAAAAGTTCACCAACCAAACTGTTCAAATAATAGTTACTGCAGCTTGAGTTGCAGACCCATGCAATAGTTAGATAACTTTGATTTTCCAATTTTCAATAGAAACTGAGGCAAGGTTGTAAACGATTGCTTGGAACGTCAGGAGGCAATGCCGGTCTAGCTTTAGCATACGCAGCGGAAAAGTTAGGAGTTCCATGTGATGCCTATGTCCCCGAATATGTTCCTCCAAGAATGTTGCGGAAGCTGAAGTCGTATAATGCAAATGTAACGATTGTTGGGAAGGACTGGCAAGACGCAAACGCGGCTGCCGTTGAGCTTCTGAACAATCATCCTGAAATCGGATTTATTCACCCTTATGATGATCCCGTGATCTGGTAAGTATGTACATATAAAGCCATTATGATGTTGAATATTTCGCGAAGAAATGTGAAATACGAATGTATTAGAAATTCAAATATGTGAAACAGGGATGGTCATTCAACTATGATTGATGAAATTAAAGAAGACTTGCAAGGTCGCAAGCCATCATGCATTGTTACATCTGTGGGGGGAGGAGGTTTGTCCCTTGGGATTTTGAAAGGATTGGAGAAGGCCGGTTGGAAAGATGTGCCCTTATTGTGTATGGAAACTATTGGAGCAGAATGCTTCAATTTATCATGGAAAGCAGGAAAAGTAGTGACAATGGATAAGTTAACAAGCATAGCGAAAACACTAGGTGCTCGTTCTGTAACTCCAGTCTTTTTTGAGACCGCACAAAAGTTCCAAGTTGTCTCTGAAGTGTTGAGTGATAAGGATGCAGTTAATGGGTGCATTCGTCTTGCAGGTAAATCACGCTATAACACGCTGATATAATGTAGTAGTCAAAATTCCAAAATGTTTTGACACAATGCATTTAATGCTACCTTTTTACATATTCTACCAATCATACATATAGATGATCACGGATTTATGGTGGAGCCATCATGTGGTGTGACAATGGCAGCAGTATACTCTAAGGTCATACCGGAAGCATTAGAAAGCCGTGGTTATAGGACTGATACTGGTCCTATCATATTGATCGCTTGTGGAGGTAGTGACATGTCACATGAAATTTTAAAGGCCCTCGCGGATATGTTTAATTTATCACTTAAAGATAACTAAAGAACAAATACAAATACAAGATACAAATGACTACCTGCAACCTAAGTAAAGATAACTACTATTATTGTAAAAATGGATGTCTCCATAATATAGTTTGTAAGGCTTATTTCATTGTTTAAGCATAATACTTTGCAAGATAACGTTAAGTTTACAGTTCATATTTATTTGGTCGTCTCAATGATCGGCCGGCACTACAACAATCTTTTAATTTAAGCTTCTTCACTGATAAATATAAAAAGTTTTTTTTACTACAAATTAACATATTCGTATAATTTCTAAACATTCACACAAAGTTGAAAGTTGACTACTACGCACGAAGCATCTTGGCTTCCTTCTTTTCCTTCAATTCCTGTAGTTGTTGCTCTACTATTTTCTTCCTCTCTTCCAGAAATTCTCCATATTCTTTGGGGTCTAACTCCTTCACCACTTGGATTCCACATGTCCTGGCTAATTGAATTGTAGATTCGCATATTTTCTTAATATCCCAAAATCTTATGACAGGGTCTTGTTTCTTTAGCATAGAAATTTCATAAATGTGCTTATACGTAACTTTTCCAGCTACTTCTGCGACTGAAATACACAACAAAATATTAATTTTCATAAAATAACTGTACGCATGAATAATTGAAAATCTTGGCATGAAATGAGTATGCAACTATCTTACATGGAAGCATTGCTCCTCTTTGGATTCCAGCAGCCTGCTTCAAAAGCCAGGTAGTAGGGGGATTATGAATGACCAATTCATAGGACCTATCTGGATTCACCCGGATTCTGCAGGGAAGTGGTATGCCTTCTTTTATATCTTTAGTTCGCTCGTTAAAATCTTTACAGAAGGTGGTGATGTTTATTCCTCTCTGCAAAATATTGAGTTATTATTGAACTATCAGTAAATTAGTAAATATCATTTAGAGCAATTGAGCAATTATTGGCATGAAAATATTCGGGGTTAATAATGCATGTAATAATACCTGTCCCAACATAGGACCCAATGGTGGACCGGCCGCAGCCATTCCTGCTGGTATATTCGTTTTAAGTACACTTCCATGGACAATTTTTTCCACCGCCTTCTTCATCCCCTTCAACTGCTGCTTCATCGGGATCTTTGACATTTTACCGGTGTCCTCTGATTGGTCTACGTTCAAACTTAAATTTCACCACGAAAGGGAGTCCGGATTCTAAACAAGTGGGAAGAAGTAAATGTTGAATCAAAATTCAAATTTCAAACAACAAACAAACAATAAACTCCGCATCACCACCACCGCCAAGAAGTAATCTCCAACTCAAAGAGAGTAACAGAAGTGCAATCTGCTATTTTTTACCTTTCACCCAGATTATGAGGAATGAAGAAAGTTACTTAAGTGCCTGTGAACTGTGAAAGCATTTGAGAGAAAGTGAACATTCAAACCCACACATTGGATTCCGTCCACTACATAAACACAACAAACCCACATGAAAGTAGTGGTTCGCGCTGTGCTGCTGTTCATCGTGAAAATTCTTTGTCCAGTCAGAAGAGCCTCGTAGCAGCGTGTGTTCTATGTAAGTTTGCTAAATTCATAATTGTGATATTTTCTCCTTTATGTGCGACAATTAAGTTGCCCGTGTCCTCAGCTATTTGTAAATATCATACCTATTGTTTTATTTCTCATAATCTCATCAAGCTAAGGTCATGATTGAAAGCATCTATAATATTTTACGGAAATGTGATTTTCAGTTTTTGTAGTGACAAACTTCCCTTGCCATGAAAAATGCATGGGAGAAATGGAAGCCAAGCCAGTATGTACCTTTCTTTTCTGGTAGCTATTAGCTATATATTAGATCTTATAGCAGTAAATGATCAATATTTAAAGTAAAAAAGTTGATATATAAGGACTGATAAGCGATCATTTTCTTGTGCAATGTTTCTTCATAATGTAATATTTACGCCTTAAAAGACACTCGGGAAATTCTTTCCAGTGCAGTCCAGCAGAAGCCAACATAGGTTTATCGTTAGTTTTGATAGTTTACTCATTCATGCAGCGCGTGAGAGATTAAGCTGTCAATGATCGATGTTAAAAAGTGATTAGGGGTGATGGAGAGCATGTTTCTTTAGTACATGGAATATGGAATAGTAAATGAGTTACATAATGCAGTATCTTGCATAGCTTTCCTTGTCAATGCATTTATCTTTATGATTGATTATCTTTTCTCTGCATCGCATCGGTATATGTTTACGATAACCTAAAATAGTTCAGATTTCACATTTGCCAAGCATTACGAAAGCAACGGCGACATGAATGTATGATCCAGTAATCGAGTACGTTGGATTTTTCAACTGATTTTGGATTGACAAAAACTGTATGAAGTAATCTCTCTAATTGCGTTCTACCTTAAGTTGTTCCTTTCCATATTATTTGTAGTATTAATTCGGTGATTCAATTCTTCTTGTTCTCCTATAATTTCATTTTGCATGCACGAGAATATCAGCCATTAGAAATATTTTTTATGTTGGCCAAAAGTTTTATTGCACATAAAATCAATGATTAGCATGTTTACGGCCAGTTTATTGTTACATTATTTATACATGACCTTCCTCTTGAGTTACACTGTGGGAAGTGCAGTTAGTTGCTAACAACCTTGCAAAAACGGTTTATGTTTGACAACTAGTTTTTGTCCCTTCAATTCACAAGCACATCTTTTCTATTAGATTAGATCTGCAATGTTATTGATTGATGCTGGATTTTTTTTGTATCAGCAATTCAGCATCGTAAAAGAACTATCCAATCCTATAATGTACGATGCTATCAGTCTCCTTTAATGATTCACTGGTAATTACAGGAGATGAGGACACAATCGTTGCTCGTCATAAAGTCATAATGAACCTTTCCATCGAAACTTTTTTTGCCTTTGCATATTATGTATTATGTATGTAGGTATGCATATATGCCCCAGTTAATCAAGCAAACTCAAAATACATCATTTAAGTTTATTACGTTTATAATATCGAGTATCACATCCAATATTGTCCTTCGGGCACCTAATGCTTGTTCGTTGGAATTGGAAGCGTAACAATGTCATATCATCTCTCCCAAATTCGTTCCCTAAAAATTCCTATGCTTTGCACTCGGCTTGTTTGTGCTATTGCTCTCCTGCTGCCAATAATGAGAGTATGTACGTCATCTCATCATCATCGTCAGTCACCTCATCAGAAGATCACATTATTACCTACCTATACGCATCTCTCTTGTGATAAACTCTTCAATCCTCATCAAATCAACCCCAGTTGAGTGCCTTGTGGGAACAAAATGTATAAGTTTTCTTATAAAGTGTAACTATCTATAGAGCATGTATTCTGTTAGTAGCACTTCATGTATGTAATGCTATGTATTTCGACTAGGGATCTCCTCAAGTCGCGATTTATATTATGCTACGTAGAATAAAAGTGATGTAGAATCTTAAATTGAAAAAAAGATATATACATTGTTATATTGGCATGACTTATAAATGTGTACCTACAACAAGTTAAAAAATTTACATCAGTGATTTTTATCATTATATGAGAGGGCTGCATATATTACTCGTGTGCATGCATACTTGTTACACATGTAAAGTGTTCTGAGTAGAAGTGGACTTCCAACCACGACTTTCGTCATACTGAGATCAATGTTCAACATTCAGCATTTTTATAGCAGCAAACTCCTCAAGATTGGACATTAATCATCAGTATCACTCAATATTTATCACGACACCACCACCACAGAGGAAATTAATGTGTGTACACGAGAACGCAGAGACGAGAGGGGACATGAAGTAAAATATTCCTTGGAGAAAAAAGGGAGGACATCCTTCTCAGCCTCTAGTGCAATTATTTGTATATTTTGTACACGAGATTTCAAGGTAATTTGCCGAGAGCGTTATATTGTCTGTGTGGATTTTATAATCCCTGTGCATAATAAATTTGCAATTTAGTAATCCTTTTGTGGCTTGTGTATTACTGGTGGTGAGCTATTTTTTATACGCTGAGGAAGCAGAAATTATCTGTGCAAAAAACTTTATGTGTGGTGGACTCAGTTAATTGGTAATTATATCACACTGAAACGACTGAAACTCATCATCGGGCAGTTTTAATAATTGAATTTATATGTTTGGGATTATTATGCGTGTTAACATTTTCTGTGTGAAATGAAACGTGAGATGGAATAATAGATTTCGAGCTGCAAACTTAATTTAATCTGTTCCAAATCTTGTTGCATTCCAGGTGTTCTTTTAAAACATATTTTTAAAGTTTTAAAGAAGTATTATTCAAAGCCGTTTCACAATGGGTAGTCGTCCATCCCTACTTTTGCGTGATGAGGAGCTCGCCGAAATCCAGAAAGAAACTGGATGTAAGTTTCAAATTTATATTTTAAACGAAATGTTTTATGAAATGTACTAAAAAAAATTCAATACAATTTTTCAATTGTAATTAATTTTAATATTTTTTACGCATTCTAAATAGTTACGGCTAACCAAATCGAGAGACTTTACAGTAGATTTACTGCTTTGGATAAGACGGGGTCGGGGGCATTAAGCAGAGAAGATTTTTTACGAATACCTGAGCTGGCTATAAATCCGTTAGGGGAACGAATAGTTTTGGCATTTTTTCGACACAGTGAAGAAGATCGCGTTAATTTCCGCCAGTTCGTCCGTGTATTGGCACATTTTCGACCAGTAAAGAAGAACAAGGATAATAACTTGAACTCAAGGGAGGGCAAGTTGAAATTCGCTTTCAAGCTTTACGATTTGGACGATGATGACAGGATCACAAAGGAGGAACTCCTCGCAGTTTTGCAAATGATGGTTGGGGAAAATATCAGGTATGAAAACAACATGGCGCAAATAAAGATTTCAACAAGTGGTCATTAGTTAGTATTCACTGAATATTCTAAAATGTATTTTTTCAGTGAGGACCAACTGATGAGTATTGCAGAGAGAACAATCCTAGAATCTGACATGGATGGAGATGGCATGATTGGATTTGAGGAGTTTTGCAAAGCTTTGGAGCGATCAGAGGTGGAACAAAAGATGTCTATCCGATTTTTGAACTAATGATAAGTACACTTACAGAAATTAAGGGAGACTGGCCCAACTCCTGCATTGTTGAGTGGCACAAAGAGTTTGCTTGTGATGTGATACGAAAAAACGGGACTACTAGCATTTTCTTATGACATGTTTAGGCAATAGATTATGATTAATATGATCGAGAAAAAAGTATATCGTATACTATAAAATAATGACGTCACCTTTTTGATTCCTTTATGTACGTATTATTAACTTTTCGTGTATTCAATATTTTGTAAATATGTATGACATATAAATAATGATAAATTATAATTGATACTATTATTTTTGAGAATCTTTTCTTTACATGAATGCGATGTCGAATTTCATTTAATAAATATTACATAAGTTACTACTTTCTGTATAATTGTATGAAATATATACACTGTCAAATTAACCGTAACACATTATTTTTTTCAGTTTTTTGTACATGAACATTCAATACATTTCGGATGCATTTTTACAACACGTCATGGTCAAGAGTGCGTCAACAAAAAAAAAAAGAATTTCGTGTAGGTATATTGCCTTTACGTTGTCGGCTGAGTACTTTCATTTATTTAGTCTCCCTGAACTTTATTTGGATCCGTAAAACTGGCGGTGAAGATGTAGAGGAACGCTGGCACTGGTACTAATACTAGAAGATAGAGATCACGGTAAATGTTGTCGAGATGCGTAATTGAAACTATCCCATACGCGTGTAAGAACCAGTGACAGAATATCACTCCGATGTTTCTCCAATCGCTTATACTCTCCCATAAAAGAGCTTTTATACTCTGCAAAAAAAAAATTAATTAAAAGTAGTTGCATTAATCCTGCGATTTTATAAATTGTTTACAAATGAAATGGAGGAAACATTTCTAGTAAACTTACCTGATTATGTCGGCTGGCAAAGTGATAAGCGCAAGAAACGACGGATGTGACTATCGTAATGTACGGGAAAACGAAATCTGTAACAAGAAAGAAATTGCATTGTCAAATATAAGTTGCCTGTAAATAATTTCTGGTTTATAGTCTAAAAATAATTTTTATTTAACTTACAAACTAAGCCTCCAAAAACTAAATGCCCAAGAGCCAGCATTGGGTAGAAATATAGACCAGAATAAATTGACTTGGACACTCTGATACGAAAGCAGCGAGCTATTAGTCGTACCAAAACCATTAGCATGTCTGCCAGAGCGTAAAAAACTAGAACAATAGTGTATCTGCCAACAAATCAATTATCAAGGTTATTTAAATCTTTCATTTACTTTTGCTACAATACTTTATCTTTAGTAAATAGGATAACTTACAATGGATAAACTGCCTCATGTGAGCAATGTATAGTCTCCTCATAATTTGGATTCGGATTGTAGAAGATTGGGTACCAGTCTGAGAGATGCTTCACCCCACAGGATTTAACTTGAAAATGCCATCTTGGATCCCATAATAATAGCGTAATCGCCCCTGCAGCTGCGACTTCAATGATGGCACAAAGTACTAGGCCTATCGTATTTTTGCTACTTCTGCAAGAGCAACAAAAGAATATTTAATATTGAAATCGATTAGTTTGCAAACAGCATACAGTATAGAGCTTATCTTAAACTTACTTCAAAACCTTCCTATCGGTAAATGTAAAATGAAGTAATAATGGAAGAATCGCCATGAATCCTAAGTATAACCAGTCATACAAGCCCAAGTCTTGGTCACAGGGCACGCACGCAAAGTTATCGTTACGTCTGAACCCTCGAGCACATCCTCCGCAATGACTCCAGCTAATTTTGAAGAGAAAAATACAAATAACATTAACTAAAGTGCTAATATATTTTTAACTAAAACCGGAAGTAGATGATTTTATTACTGCAACTTACTTTCCATCTGGCAACTGGGTCCGTGCACAATAGTACCCTGGACAGGGACTGGGTTCGGAAACGATTCCTCTGGCGAATTCATAGCGAAGAGCACCAATTTCGCTAAAGCTCATTTTGGCTAAGAAGGCAGCATTGTTATCTCTGCGTTGATTTGAGGGATGACGCTGCATGTATTCTTGGAGGGGAAAGGGGCCCACAAAGGGTCGCGATCCTAAAATCTCCGTGATGCTAGATTTTTAGCACTTCTTCATACAATTTTCTCGTAGCACTTTGGTCGTTGTTGTGAACAAGTGCACTAATCAAAGGCAAATTACTTTACTCCTTCGCTACGAAAAAAAGGTGATTCGCAAGCCTTAATCCAAAACCCTTATAAGGCCATATACGAGTTTTTCAAATCATGTTTCTCAATCACTCATCAATCAATTACAATTCAACTCAACCCAATCCTCAATCACTTCCTATACTAATTTCCTTTATTTTTTATCCTGCAAGTCCAAATACGTAGTCAAAATCTTTCCTTTTTCGTCAACTTGACTGTTCCAGAAGCGGTAATTCATCTGAATTATTCAAAGCCAATCAATTTCCTATTACTACTAATCAAGGCAAAGGCAAACTAAAAGAATCCCTATCACTTCCAACTACAGAGATGCGAAAAGAAAGATGAGTGAAAGCGTTCCGTTTCCTGTGTCGTTGTTTTACTTAAAAACTAAATTGCAACTAAATTTGCAGGAAATTTCTCGTGGAAAGTAAATTTTCACTTGAACCGTATGCGTAATTCACACAAGGATTAAAATGAATTTGTAAACTGAGACGATAGCAAATTTTTAAATTTTCATTGCCTTGTCAAAGCACATGTCATGTGTTTCATTTCACATTTCAATGCATAGCAGAGATATAATGGTGTCTGGGCAAATGTGCCAACCATGTAGAAGAAGAGGGCTCAACTCTTGTAAATGCTGTGTGGTGATATATTGTAGATTTTTATTGTTGCTTTTGCTTCCCCTTCAACAATGTACCGTTTCGTGTATTAATATTTTCAGCTTGCACATTGCATTGCTGCAACTTAAATTTCCTCTTGGTAGTGTAGAATGTGATGTGCTACATTTTAAAGCAGACATGATCGTGTCACTCATTACATGTGATGCAGCAAGACACAAGAAGAAGTGTCTTGTGAAAAGGAAATTGTAGTGTAGTCAGATACAAAGAAAGTCTCACGTTCCCCCAAACTCACTACCTTCCGAAGCAATCCGTCTTATTCCTTCCTACGAAAAATGTTACCCAATAAATTACCTTTAGCAGCAAATACTAACCACAATATCTTAAAAACATGTACAAGACTACACTAATTGGTGTGTCTATACGTACAATGTTTCTGTTAACGTTGGTTTACAACATGCATTCTTTTTAATTCCTATCTTGCAAAGTTCAAAGAAAGAAAAGTAATCCATGTGAAGGTATTGCTAATTCCATTTAACCCTTTTTATCCTTTACCTATCCTACATTCTTTGGATGCTCATATAAGACAAATTCGTCACGCACAATGTTACATTGCTATTCCTGAGGAAAAGCATGGGTATGTACAAAAAGTGGGGTTTTGTGGGTACGGAAGGGACGACGGGAAGATGGCAAAATGTGCAGCATGCATCAGCTGTTATTCCTCATACTGTGGACTCGGCTGGTAAGATAGATACTTCTGCTGAGAAGTGTATTCGCCGCCTTTTTGGTTCTCCATACATTTTAAATACACGACCATAGAGTGTTCAAAAAACACACGTTACATTCCTCAACAGAAGCACCATACCTTACCAGCTGAGTCCACAGTATGGATTCAATATTGATTAAAAACAAATTTGCTAAACTTCATTATTTTTAACCCTTCATCTGTTTTCAGAGATTAAAAAGTTGGTACGAGTATACAAGTCAGCGGATCCCATGGGACTTTTAACCATTCAGTTAGTTATGGTACTCATTGCAACAGGCATTCTATTAGCACCTGTTGGTATCATCTTTAAGTTTGATCCGGCGTATACAGTTTTCAAAATAATTGGAGTATCAAACCCTGATGGAATATTACTGACAATGATAAGATATTTTCTCTGGCAATGGGCTTCTTTGGAAGGTTGTCGGTGTTATAGCATCATTTTGGTAGAAGTGATTATCACAGTGTACTCGTACGATAGTTGTCTATTAGAAATCAGTAAATTAGATCCAGGAAAGGACACACTTTTTAAGTATCAACAACTTCATATCATGATACAAATTGTGCCAGGGTTTAGTTATTATATTCCAGCTGTGTTAATAGTAATGGGATTACTAATTGGGGTAGTTTGTAATGTCGTTCTTATCGGCTTTGTACATACCACTCCAAAAGTTCTTTATGCTTTGTTTGTATTTGTTGCTTGTGTTACATACACTGTCACATGCAAATGTATCCCGTTAGCCACTAATTGTTTTGAGTTTAGTAAGTTTCTAATAAAGCATAAGTGGGGACAAGTAACCATTAATGACCTACGCTCAAGAGGAACGCGAATATGTATGCGTTTGTGGAAAAAATCCTTACGGACTCAGAGACCCATTGCGTTTTATTATGGAGGTAAAGTAAAGTTTGTACATGCTTCTTCCATGTTATATTTATATTCTCATCAAATAATGTACATTATGGTTTGCGATACTTTTACATTTTAAGATGACCGTTACTAAAACCTAAAGCATTAAATACAGCTTGACATTTCTACTTGGTACAAGTATCATCTAATTTATATTTTCGTCATAAATCCACACCATATACATTAGAATCAAGAATTATACTAGGTTTATGCATGTTTCTTCTAAGAAGCGATAATATATCCAGCTTAGAATAAATTTTATGTTTAAATGTCATAAAAACCTTTTTCTGGATGCATCGATTTATTGCAGTAGTTTATAGAATTAAAGGAATGACAGGAAAATTATTGGATTTGGACATGGTAGATTTTGGACTGAACTTTGCAAAAATATTAGTTTAGCATGCATGATGAATCAATTTGGTAGCTCTAACAGAATAACATCTTTTTACTGTCTACATAAGGACATTCTAAATGCCTTTTTAGAAATATGTTTAAAAAAGAAAATAAATCTACGAAGAACAGCTAAAATGATAAAAGTTGAAACGGAATTTTTGGAAAAGCATGCTTTTGAAAGGCATTTTTTTGAATTACATTATCAATTTACATTTTTCATCCTACCTGTGTTTAATCAGCATTTCGTAAAAGAAAAGTCTAATGTCAAGTATTAGCTACTGGCAGTCTATATTTCAAGCAAATCATGGGTGTATACAAAACCTTTTTAACAAAGGTGGCAAAATCCAATATTATGTCACATAAAGGCAAAAAGCTATTGGTACATTTTTAAAATTAGATGCACAAGCGGCGTAATAATGTTATCATAATATTTTAAAGTAATTTACAAAAAAAAAGTTCATGGTTTCGATTTCCAACAAAAATATTCAAGCCTAATTATTACGCCGCTTGAGCATGCGAAAGCAAGTATTCAATTGCTAACATGTTTGTCTCTCTGTCCGTCCTTCCGTCCGTCAACACGATAACTCCCGAACGCGTTGACCGATTTTGCTGAAATTTGGTACAGGGACGCTTTGTGGCCTAACACAGAACCTTGGTGATTAGCCAAATCGGTCAACTCCTTCCCCACTGGGGTCAGGGGTCATCAGCTTTTTCAAATAGCAACAACATATGGCATGTGATACATCATTCTACTCGCCTTGGCAAGTAAATCACTTTTTTAAAATCACTTTTTGCGTACATAGCTCCCTCTGGCGGAAATCGCAAAAAACATCATATTTCACCTTCCACACCACTTATCGCCGCCGAACAAAATCAATATCTTCATGAATCATATTTCATGATCATGATCATCATTATTCGTACAAAAGCGATGTCTCTATATCTATTTACAGCGGTTTATTTTATTAAAAACTGTATATTTGTCTTTTAACCTCATAAACGTTATGTTATTGTAACAACATAAGGCTTTTATTTGGAGGTATTTGTCATAACAAAACTATAGTAACCGTAACATATTTAAAGATAGGAATGCATCGTTTATTATAGAATATTTTATCAAATATTATCATTTTCGGTAAACCTTGTAACACATTACCTTATAAATATCTTGAACCTTTGCGGAATGCTTGCAAACAAATATCTTCACAAATATTAATTACACGATGGAATGAATTTAATTTGTATGTTTTTATTCTGTAACATAGTCAAAATACATAAAATCAAAATAGGGAAACAGTTATGTGTCCTAGTATATAACACAGAAACGCGTGTTTAACATTTTATAAATATGAACTATAATCCTGCATTGAATTTGTAAGCATTAGAACATTGATTATCCTATTTCAGAAACCAAGTTCAGATCACAATTTTCATTTTATTATGTTATTCTACTAAAACAGTATAAGACTAATATATAACTCGAACAATTCTGCAATTAAAACCTTTATGTACCCTGTACCAAAATAATGACTTACTTACCTAATTAAAGTAATAGCACCATATCAACTGTGCGAGACACAAGAAAATCCAGCACATTAAGTGCTGTAGCTTTCTCATAGAAGTTTGCTGATCCAATCACAATCCGTATATCCTTGCAGGACCGTATCAGTTTCCTCAACTCCATTTTGTCTCTGCTATACGGTGACGTGGCAGAGCATCTGAGACCGTATTTCCAGCGAGTGATTAAAGTTCGACTGATGGAGTTCACCTTTCCAGGGAAGTAGTAACCAATAGCCATTACCAAATCTACAGCAAAGAGTATGACAGATGAACTGAGAATACCAACGGTAGAAGTGCTAGCTCGCAGGTGAGGGTTACATACAACGGTTCCCAACAGAATGCTTGAGATGATCAGAATCACTTTCAGAGGAAATCCCAGCCATTTCATGAAGCAGTCGTTTACAAGAATCGTGTAGAGCTGCAATTGTTGATATGAAGCAATTGAGTTTGCAACGGAATTTAGGAAATCTTCTGACAAAAGCTTTCTTGCTGTGTCCACTTTTCGAACTAGGTCTTGTCCAAGCTCATAAAGTGCAATGTAGCTGGAGAATATGCCATGGTAGAATGCAAATGATCCTAGACAACCCATCAGAAAGAAGCTCCAAACCTCGTAGAGATTCATGAAAGCTCCAAATACCATAGATAGCAATGGGGATATCTGAGACAGCAGTGGACAGAGTTTTGCAGATATTGGATCCATCTTTTTGATTGTTGCCATAGCGGAGTAACCAAGGCAAACTGGAACGCAGAGGATTGTGACATTGATCATGAGAAATTTTATGAAGAATGACCTCTGAACCACCTTTTCCTGATAAAGCGAGTTTAGAAGGCTTGTATAGTATTTGTGTTCATGGCGAATGAATCTAATAACCATGTAGCCCAGACTCACAACGATTCCCCAAAGACATAATTTTATAAGCTGGTCGCCTGTTATTGACGAACTTTGACTTGCTATTCGTATCGAATGGAGGAGTGCCTGGAGGGATCGAATTATGACGTGCACATTTTTAGTAAATGAGAGCAAGTTGAGGACGTTTGTATTTTCTGGTATTCCAACGACTACATTTGGTTGATGCACTCGAATGAATGGGAGAAGAGGTGACATAAATGTTTCCAACCCGCGGAGGTGTGCATGTATTAACAAATTTACAGTCAACGACTTTCGAGTTTTTGCACAAGATTTCTTTGTGGTAAGAGCTTTCATCTTTGTATTTAAGGTGAACTGACTGCACGGTGAAAGTATGAAAGCACGAATGTTTGTAGACTTTTCTTTTGCGACTAGGCTATTAATAGAATCAACTGTTCGCGTAACAGTTAAAACCTTGGATTCTATAATAAGTCTTTAGAAGCTACAACAATATTTTACTACATAATTTACAGAAATTTGATGTACCGAAATATGTTGAAAATTAAGTAGAGGTGAGCTTAAAATTATATTTGGATGCAGTCGAATATTAAGCTTGGTCTAATTTCTAAATGCTTTTCTGCACTGCGCATTAAAACTCAGATATTCGCAAAGAACGAATTATTTCCAAAGCGACATATTGTGCCATAAAGTGGGATGAACCGTAAAAATATTGTTTTCTTGGCTGTCGCGCTTCAACGACAAACAGGAAGTTAAAGAAAATTCAATTGTAAATTTTCACGAAAATAAGATGCCTACAGCTTATGTTTAAAGATTTATGCTAAAATTCACCATTTCTGTAATTTCTTAATTATTATGCTGAAACAAAATCAGCAAGAGTTTTGTACAAATGTCGGAAGAGGCGGGAAATGTAATGCACAACATATATTTGCTTCGTAGACTGTGTACATCTAATATTGTCTCGGGTAATAAGCATGAGAAAATAAAC
Organism: Willowsia nigromaculata; assembly: GCA_034700605.1. Taxonomy (NCBI): domain Eukaryota; kingdom Metazoa; phylum Arthropoda; class Collembola; order Entomobryomorpha; family Entomobryidae; genus Willowsia; species Willowsia nigromaculata. The sequence continues at coordinate 24,317 of JAQIXX010002155.1, forward strand.
ATGTCAGACGTACGTTTAAAGAACAAGAAGGTTATTACGCTTATAAGAGTATAATTGATAGTGTAATATATGCGCTACGGAGTTCAATTTATTTTAAAACAATAGGAAAATTCTTTGTTTTGCCAGAATTATCGATGTGGAAATTTATATTCTGCAGATTATCATTCCAGCAAACCTTACCATTTTTATCCAAATTTTCCGATATAAAAAGTAGGCTTGAAAATGTTGATTTCTTATATGGATTGAATACATATGTACGTTTAAACTATCGATAGTTTTCTTATAAAAATATTGCTTTAAATGTGCATGTTTGTAAGTGTTTGATGAGAAAAAACTTTTAGCATAATCTGTGCATGCGATGATAAAGAGCATTATTTGCTACAGCCTTTATAGTTTGGCATAGTATGCATACCAACCCAAATGTATGGTTGGTTATAAGTGTAGCTTTACCAGACTTATCTAAATAAAACTGGGAGAAGATTTCTCACCCGTTAAACTAAAAAGAATTCCACCTCGTGTAGTTTATCTTCCCCCTAATCGTCATTTTTTAGGTGGAAAGAATCCACGGTAACTTACCACCTAAAAATGAGTCATTTACTCCTAAACACTTTTTTCTATTCTAGCCTAGCAGAAAAAGTAAGATGACCTTAAAACAGAATGTAATTCAATAAATTACAGAGTGTGGTATTTTAAAATTTGAACAGCAACGTTTTATCTATCAATATGCAAGCATAACATGGGTCTTAAGATTAATGATTCCTAATAGAACAATGCCTTATTTGAATTTAAACAAATACAGTTACCATTAATTCCTAAGTCTCATTTTGTCGGTTAAATCAGTTTCAGCTTATTGCATTTTACAACTGAATAATTCATGTACATATTTGCATTTTTAAATTTAAGGAAAGCATTATGGCTTTTCCAATACTGCAATTTTTTAATTCACCATGTGATATTTGCAGTAGAAGCTTAAATAAGCTTAGTTATGCTGAAGCTTAATTCTTTTATTAACTATAATCACAAGCGGACTTAAAAAAACGGAAAGTGGCAGACGACAAAAGTTTATAGAAGTTACAATATTTCAATGGTATCATTAAAGCTTGCAGAGTTAGACCAAAAAACAATCGTCTTCGTTAACTACGCAATAATTGATGTTTTATGATCAAACCTTGTATATACTTTTTAGTTCAATCTAAAAAGTCTACAAAAATATTACAAAGCTATCTAAATACCTAAAAAATATCTAAAACCAAAGAAATCTAGTAAATGAAAACTGCCAATGTATGATATAAATAATGACCATATTATGTGTTCATTCTTCAATTGCACACCAGCATATTCGAAGCATTTATTTCGCATATCATTAAGCATGTTTTCATATATTTAGGCATTTTGAATTTGAATATTCCCAGGCACTAAGAAAAAGTTTAAGTTTTTAGGTGGAAGGTTCCTTCTGTTAGGAGGAAACGACCCATTTTTAGGTGGTAAGTTACCGTGGATTCTTTCCACCTAAAAAATGACGATTAGCGGGAAGATAATCTATACGAGGAGGAAATATTTTTAGTTTAGCGGGCAAGAAACTTTTTCCCAATAAAACTACCATTCCATAAGTAAATTATGTATATAGGTTTTTGCACAAGGAAGACATCGTTTTATATATTGTCAGTCTAGTAGCCATAAAAAAGTGCAGTACATTAATTATTAACACTTAATAATGATTATTGTGATCGTGCACGCAGCACAAACTAGTATCGGTTATGCAAAAACCAACTTACAGTGAAGTATAACCATCTTAAGAAATACAATACTGTATTGCATTTATCTTAGCCAGAGAAAAAGCATTCAAAACTGTATGTTTTCAAAAGGCATACGTAGATTTAGAAGACATTTTGTGATTTCAAAGTTTTTTGTTGAGGATAAACTTGTTCATCTGAATATTCTTTGAAAAGAGTATAACGCTGCACAAAACTTCCAACAAATCAAAATGAAATGATCAATGTTTTAGTGTCTGCAACTTCAGAACAATCCTTGCAACAAATGCCGCATGTTGAGCAACTTTATAAACTAAGTAAGTTACGTGTACACATAGTCTGAACAGCCGGATGGAATCCGGACTCCGGACACAATGCCGATATCACAAGTAGCGAGTTTTAAAAACTCGTAACTTATGGTTAGTACCTAAAACTCAATATTGGTACTAAATCGCGAGTGCCAATTCACAATTCCCGAAATGGTGGTACTAACAAGGTAAGGGTCTATTTTTGATGACTCCCGAATGGCTTAAAATTTTGCACACTAACTAATTAGACCA
>JAQIXX010002156.1:0-26600 GCA_034700605.1 Willowsia nigromaculata
GGAGGAAATCTCTAATGAGAAGGAGGACATTGACAGGCAGAGAAAGCTCCTGGGAAAACGGAGACCCACCATGACTGAGGGTCAAGGGAGGAAAGGGCGCGGCGTTGTGAATGGCACGTCAGATGGATTTGCCAAACCAGAAGCCGTCAGGGAAATGACGTGGCAGGAATACTATGAGACTGACGAAATTTATAAGGTATAACGAGTATAACATCTCAACTTATCCAATCGATCAACTGTGATTTTTTGGAAATGTATAATGTAATCGTATTTTTCATTGCAGCTAAGACAAAATGCCCTGAAGAAAGAGGATGCAGATTTGCAGCTGGAAATGGAAAAGTTGGAAAGAGAAAGGAATCTACATATTCGTGAGCTAAAAAGGATACTGAATGAAGATCAGTCGAGGTGAGTCATACAGTTTATTACACGTTACCATTAAAGGTGTGCTTAACAATCAATGGTTTGTTCATGACAAATTTAACTTTTGTAGGTTCAATAATCACACGGTGCTAAACGAGAGGTACCTACTACTCATGCTGCTTGGCAAAGGTGGTTTCTCCGAAGTTCACAAGGTAAATAAAAACACTCCAACTATTCGAGAGTCATGAAAAACCTGCAACGGAGAAAGGTCATATTGGTCGCTATTCTGGCAGAACTGATAAGCGGAGAGCCTGTGTGTAAATTATGTACAATGTAAAATGATGGAACATCATTTAATTGAATTTTTGTCCATTCCAATGTTTAGGCATTTGACTTGAAAGAGCAACGCTACGTGGCGTGTAAAGTGCATCAGCTTAACAAAGATTGGAAGGATGATAAGAAAGCCAATTATATTAAGTAATAAGTGTTGTGATTTAATTTTGGAGTTGCCTTGAATAATACTTGCGTTTTATGTGAATGTGTTTTAAAATGAATTGTGTCTTATTTTTCAGACATGCCTTACGGGAGTATAATATCCATAAACAGCTTGACCATCCTCGCGTAGTGAAATTATATGACGTGTTCGAGATAGACGCAAATTCGTTTTGTACAGTGCTAGAGTACTGCGATGGACATGACCTTGACTTTTATCTAAAGCAGCATAAGACTATCCCGGAAAGAGAGGCAAGATCTGTCATCACGCAAGTCGTGTCTGCTCTCAAATACCTCAATGAGATCAAACCTCCCATCATCCACTACGATTTAAAGCCAGGTATATATTTAATGACAGTTTGGGAATTGTAAAAACATTTTATCAATTTTAAAAAAGATGATGATAAATCTGCTCCAGACCAAAATAATGTTGGTTGCCTATTCAAGACGGGACTGATTGTTCTCTTTTTAAAATATATCAACTAAAGTTTTAATTAATTTCAACGCAAATGTAAACGTGTGAATACATTGGAAAATTTTTCAGGTAATATACTGCTGACAGAAGGGAATGTATGTGGAGAAATTAAAATCACCGACTTTGGCTTAAGTAAAGTAATGGATGAAGATAATTACAATCCCGAGCATGGGATGGACCTTACCTCACAAGGAGCTGGCACTTATTGGTAATTTTTTTTACATTTCTTTGGAATTATTAATATTTAATATGCAATTAAAGTTAACTCAAAGGTACTCAATGTATATTTATCCTATATTATAGGTACTTGCCTCCTGAATGCTTCGTAGTAGGAAAAACACCACCAAAAATCTCATCGAAAGTTGACGTATGGAGTGTAGGAGTAATCTTTTACCAGTGCCTCTACGGAAAGAAGGTATTTGATGGATTGTTAGAAATGAAAAATTAACAGTAGGTATGAAGGGCCAGTTTTTTACCGATTATTGTTTCTTTGTAGCCATTCGGACACAATCAGAGCCAAGCTACCATTTTAGAGGAGAACACGATTTTAAAAGCCACCGAAGTGCAGTTCCCCAACAAGCCTGCAGTGTCTCAAGAGGCAAAGGTAGAAATCTCATCTAGATGAGTGTGTCAAAATGAATATTATAATTAATTGTATTTCGAAAAAATTGCAATATTTCTGATTTTGTCTTTTTGCAGCAACTGATTCGCCAATGCTTAGCTTACCGCAAGGAGGATCGGCTTGATGTGATGCTGTTGGCTCGAAGTGAATATCTTCAGCCACCCATTCCAAGACATGCTCGTCAAAATGCCGCTGCAGCAGCTGCGGCTGCCGCTAGCTCCGTTTCTAGCTCACAATCTCATAGTCAGCCCAGCACGCCAACTGGTAACCAACTCCCACCACCCCCAACTTTCTTCTCTGGCGCTAACACAAAGCGCAATAGCAATAGCCTAAGCGACAGTTGCTAACGGATTGTGATTTTGTGTATGTGTGTGTTGTACAGGGAACAATCCTGGTTTTCCCCAAACGTTCCTGTCCGGCATGAATGCGTCAAGTTCATCGTAGCAGACTGGATACTCATCATCTCCCATCAAGAAAAAATGTTCCGTCATTAGCAGCAGTCCAGCCGGAAAAGCAAGACCTCGAAACAACAAAGCCACCACAACAACAACCCACACAATTCGAGCTGGAGGCTCATCATCTGGTACTTCCACACCAAAAAAGAAGGGGGGTCTTCGTCGAAAGCATAGCAGTCATCAGTCAACTTTACTTTCAACTCCGAGCCCTTCACACTCCACCTCTTTGACACTAGTGTCCAACTCTGTCACAACAGTTCAGGAAATCAAGGACTCTGGTGGGTCAAGTGTCACTGTTGTCGGAGGAAACCAATCGCTGTACCAAATGAACAACTCAAGTCCAATTTTGCAACAATGCAACCCCATTCTCTCGCAGTTGCTATCATCTTCGGATGTGTGAAACTCTCGCGTGTGTGTGTATGTGTGTGGCTTCTTGTTCGCGAACTGCTTCTTTATCAATTCGCATTTTTTCTATGAAAAAATATAACCATTAATTAGCCAGCAATCATTTACGGTGATGGAGTGAGAGCAAAAAAAAAAACAGTTATATTCTTTAAAATAGTATCTATTGTGATGATCTTCGACGTGCTGCGTGACCGTGTCAGGAATGTTTAATGACGGCATTTTGACATCATTATTACTTCACAAGGCATTTATTATTATTACTATGATAAGCACTACTACTACTAGGACTACTTGACGCGAATTTCGGATAATGCTTGAGAAGGACTATAAGTTAGTTTAGTTAGCTGATATTTACTACTGTTGTTGGTGAACCGAGGAAAGGCTCATTAATATTACAAATATATCTTAAACAATTATTGTTATAGATTACTGCTTCGGTCAAACGGATGTGTGGGTTTGTTGGGCTGCACACCATTTTTTATCACGATTGTATCTAGAAATAAGGCTAAGTTGCATGTATATTGATTACTGTAAAAAAATTATGTGTCTAGAGATCACATAACTGCAACAACACCAAGTGATAGTGAAGATTTTACGTTTTACCCTGTAGGATTTTTTTTGTTACTGTATTTTTTTTTGTTCTCTGTCTGCAAAAAATGACAGAATTAATGTTGCATGTTTCTGTCGTTGTGATTCTGTTTATTTTCTGCAGTGCAGTGTCAACATCTCGTCAACAGTGTTAACAATATAAGATTCATTTCACAGTGTAAATATACTACTAGCATATGAAATAGGATACAATTTTTTTTGTTTTGTATTACGATAAATTTGAAACGATGCATCATTTGTCAATGGGTTCTCACAATTAATTAAACAAAACTGTGAATGTGTATGTACGCGCACGCCATGTTTTGCGTTAAAACACTTGTTATTATTGTTCTTAATAATTGTCAAGATTTAAAAAACACACACAGACATACACTGTATGGTATAAGCTCTGGCGTGCTTAAGTGAATGCTTCTACTGATGATTATGTCATTTAAATTGTTGTCGAAGAAGTAAGATTTAAATATTGAGGTTCTGCTACACACAGTAGTGTTTAATATGCTAGTGTACATCATAGCTCTATATATAGTGTCAGGTAAAAGAATTAAATTGAATCAATTGTAATTGATAGTCCGATGATATACCGATATTATTAAATTAATTTAAAATTGCAATTGCTACTTTTAAATATTACTGTGCATCACACGACTATATAGTTTAATATGAAGAGTGCATACTGTGAAATATTATGTATAAAATATTATATATGTAGCAAGTACATATATATAACTGCTATTATTGTTATCTGTAGATAGGCTATTTTTAAGATGAATCTATACACATAATACCTATATATCATCATCGTTAAAAATTGAGACAATTTTCATCATCACCAAACCACACACACACAAGCAAACAAAAGAAGAAGAATATACGTAAATTAATATAAAGCGTACATACATATAAGGTTATTGATACCTAACTACATATTAGACTTAATTATATATATGATTGTTGTTGTATGTAAGGAAGGAGAAAAAAACGATCAACAAAAAAGCTGTGTGTAATTTAATCAAAACTTACATAGGATCAAAAGATATACTACTACGTGAGTAAATAGAAAAGGGACTATTATTATTATAAAATGTTGATAAAATAATAATTAAAAGTAATAAAGTAATTGAATAATTTCCGTAACAAGATGAAAGAAAAGAAAAAGAGCAAGTGTTGGATCATCATTGATAATTTGATTATGTGTCTTCTGCATAAGCCATTATAATATTGTTAATACAACAAGACTTTTTTGTAGGAGCATCTTGTTAAGAGTTTTTAATGCGACGAAAACGTGGATTATATAAAAAGTGAATCCTGAGTAATAAAAATGATGATACTGATAACATATTTATCAAATTCCAAGTTATATTTTCAGTATTTTGAGCGTTTTCATTATAGTTATTTTTTTTAATGGGAATTGGAAATTGGATGCGTTTTCTTTCATATAAATTGAGTATAGCCTTTCCAGTCATGTTTTTATAAGATTCGCAGTTATACATAATTCCAAGTTTTTAGTCCGATTCGAGAAATCAAGATCGAATGGACTGCTTCTTTCTTTTGTACTTTACTGTTTTACAACCGTAGCTTTCGCTTCCAATATCATTGTCACGATATCGTTGTGCTATCATGTTGGCATTCTGTTCATCAATTACACGTCACTCACGTCACTCGTTTGCTTATATGCTTACGCTATGCGATTGGCAGTTTTTCTATTTTCCTGAGAGTTTCGCTGCTTCACTTCCTTGTCTTCTTACGCTAGTTGATGCAAATTGTCGTTGAGAGGAGCGGAAGAGGTAACTCGGTACACCCAGTTTTTCTCATGAACACAGCAACACTATTTTATTGCTTTGTCCGATTTACAAGAAAGATGCTAGACAAAAAGCCATGAAAAGAAATCATACATGTTTCCATTTTTACAGTTCCCCTTCTCTCAAGTGTAAAAGCAGGTTGTATCGGCGTAGGTCGGGTTAAATCCTTTTTATAATGTGTCGTTCGTCATAAACTTTCCCTTTTGCTCATGACTTTCTCCTTCTGGGGTGACTTGCGACACACATGCAGATTTAAGGACCTCGTTTTTAATGTTGAAAGCATAAACATTTTGGTATTAAAACTTCTTTCTTTTACGGCGTACTAGGCCACTAGGTAATATCAAGGGTCAACTTTACATGTTTCGTAACTTGCTATTCAATCACCTTTGAAATTTTATTGACACTTGTTCTTGTCACTTCGATGGAAAATATACAAGATACAAACATGCGTAGGCGTATGCAAAATATTTCAAAGAGCATAACCCAAGCCATAAAAATATTTATCGCAGGCAAGTGCATTGGCATTTCGTTTTTACTTCTTGTTTCGAGACTGCCATGCAGAAAACAAGAGTTTTTTGATGTGCTATGATATAATTGTTTTCTAGGATGAACATGTACGTTTGATACACCGCATCATATAGTTCATAGTTTTATTTTCTGATGATGATAATTGCGTTGGTTGGGTACTTCAACGAAACCTCAACAAGGGATGGTCAGTAGTACTCACCACGTCAGTGTACTTGCTATTCTGCAGGCTTTGTTGATAGAGTGGTGCTTGAACGCGTAAGCCTATGCGTAGTCTATTAAAGTGCAAGAGAAGATTTCATGAACCAAAACGATTTTTGACCCTTTTTGGCTACTCAAGAATAATGCTACTTGAACTTTACGAGTAAAATTACAAAATTGCCGTCCAATCAAATGCAAAATACACAAGAGGGGACTTTCTGTACAAATAAATTTATGTGGAAGATCTTAAAACTTATTTATAAGCCATCCTTCACCATCATCATCACCAAACACAGCAGTATAAAGGCTCACTCTCCCAATGTGAGTAAATATACAGCTCACAAAACAAAGAGGACTTAACACTCTGATCATGATAATAGTTAATATGATAAGCATGCTTGTATTAACCTTTATAGCATGACGTTGATAACCACCGACTCGTGACTCATGTCAAAAATACGAGCATGTGTAGAGTATCAAAAAGTACCAAAGTCTCTAGGAGTTTTTTTTTGCGTGGTGCCATCAACCCTTCTTGACTAGTAGCGGTCATCTCATTTAATTAATTACTTGTACTTTACTTTCTGGCCACTCGTTTTACATAATAATATGCAATTACTAAGAAAAAAGACAACAATCTTTTCTATTCTATCCATCTCTCTACACTTTTGCAAAATCTACAGTTTTATGTGTACCTCCTCTAAACTCAACTTTAGATGCCAAAAAATCTTATCCTCATCAAAATCTCGAATTTTTACTTATCTTTCTGTCTATACCTTAAAACTTTAGATAAGAATATATACGCTCCATACATTCCCACAGTATGAACCCAAACTCAAACTATACATTGTTGTCTCCACACTTCTAAATTAGATTTTTTCATTGATTGCAACAAAATTAGTAAACTGAAATGAGCGGAATAACAATTAGTACGAGTGCGGATACATTTTTAAAAGCTCATTTGAACTCATCAATTCTCTCCTCCAATCCCAAGTCAAAAACGGGACATGCTTCTAACTATAATGAGCTATCTGTGGGTGCAGTGCAGAGCGTAATGTAAACTTTATCAATTTATACATCAAACATTAAATCCCACCACTGACCTGACCACATATAACTTTTCAATATGGATTATAACACGAAATCAATGTGCAATCTTTTTTTATTTGTGGTGTGCATTAAAAAACTTCAGCTTAATTGAACTTCAAGAAGCAATTTTTATAATTTCAAAGATAGTAAAAAACATTACAACATTTAATTCATCTCTTTTCATATGCTCAAGTAAATTTTCCAACATTTCTGGCATTAAAAATAGAAAGAGATATCTACAATTAAATTCTTTTCATATAATTTACAAATGTGTTATGTAACAGAACAATATATTATTATCATGCTGCCGCCGCTTTTATGATGATTCAAAGATCAATAAAATTTATGCATTTCTGTGTGTATCAGTGTATTCCTTACATAATACTACCATAATAAATAATTTATATTCATGTTTTTACATCCGGAAGGTATCCATTTTTCCTTTGAATATTACTTTTAAGCCTGTTTTACGATTCATATCATTTTTGTACAACTTTCAATTTTAAATTTTGAGTACTATCTTGTTCACGTAGGCAAAAAAAATGTGCATTGTGCAGTCGTGTGACGATATGAAAAGGTACATAACGAGATGACGACCGACGACACGATATTGTTACGATATTTTTGTGGTTTTCCACTAAAACAACGTGGCAAACGCCTTCATCATCATTTTCATCGTTTGTTCGTCTTAACATCGTTGTTATTATTGCAATCAGGAGCAAACGGCTTAAAGTATGGTTCTGTTTTTTAAGGCGTCTTTCCCTAAAGACGTACTTTTAGTTGGTGTCATATTTTTTGTAACATTTTGTAACATCTCAGGCAAATATATTATGTATATTTTTAGTATGGCTTCTGCTTCTACTCAAATCTCACGTACGAAGATACAGGCAATATTGCGCACGTGTAATAAAAATGTAACCGTTCGCTGCTGAGTTTTTTGCGGCGTAGTGAATGAATGCAAATGCAATTATTATATAATATCACGTATTATCATTACCTCCATATTATGCAGTTATCATCATCATTGTTTTTCACATACCTATATTTAGCACCACATATCACCATCCTCAAATTACCTCTGAAATATGACAATACTCACGTTGTCAACATCGGTGCGATCATCATTAACTCGCAAGATGCAAGTTTGGTAAATTGTCTCTGATTTTTAGCACAAATTTTTTTGCGAAAAATATAATTCATTGGCGATGCAGGCTGAATCTGATGCGTGTGAGATTAAACAACGTTTCCAAAAATGTGAAGAACAAATTATGATTGTGCCACAAAGCCTACGCCTCAATTAAAGAGATTCAATGATTCCAATTTCGGGGCTGTTCAGAAGGAAAAGTGAGGAATTATTTTGATTTTGTTACTTGAGGGTAAGAAAGATGCAAGGAGAAAGCTAGAAACATTTTGTGATGGATGCCACCTTGAGAATTTTGAAACGGCAAATATTGTGACATCTTTGATTATTATTGTTTGTTTGTACGATATTTAATGTAAAAAACAGCGAGCGAAAAACTTTTATTTGTTGAGATGTTCATTATTTGTTTTTTATTCACTTCATTTATTAAATGAGTTTATACAAACGTTTATTATTATTACAGCTAATAGGATGCGTCGAAGCCGCCTGAAAAAATGAAGTCATCATTTGTGTACAGCCATAAAACATGATCATTAGACATATACCAGTCCACATTATTATGATGTCATCATCGTTATCTAACAATTCTGATGGACATTATGGTTATCATTTGTGCGTGGATGTCTTAATTAAGCTGTAGGTGCTCTAGTTGAAAGTAGGTAATCATAATCATCATCAAAAAGAAGCAAAGCGGGTAAAAAAACACATTTAGACATGCGCATATTATTCTTCCACATTGCCTAGAAATTTGTTCTTCTTTCTCTCCACCGTTTGCACAAAGTGCAGAGTAGTTGCATGCATTTTATGATTTGTGGTGACAAATGATCCTCCTGATCTAGATTGAACATTAACAAACGCTAACAATCATAATAATAATGATGAAAAACAGGAATAAGCAATTCTGCTACTCCAAAATGTTGTAAAAATAAGTGCTTCATTAGTCCCCACCAACTCCTCCTTCCCTTTTCCTCAATTCGCTCATTGTTAACGCTAATTGCACTCAAACGAGAGAAAACAAAATATTGCATATCAGTCGAATTTCAAAAATGAGACGTAGGCAGTTACAGCATTTAAAACGGTTTTGTCTGTTTTAAGCTTCAATTCAAGCAGTATTTTCGTTACGTCACATCACAGATCGCCAATAAATGAAAATTTTCGCGAGAGCTCTTATTGTGATCTGTTTATCTAATGATAAACCTGCAATTGCATTCCATAAAATTATCCTGAAAGTTTTATGAAAAATTTCTAGCAATAATGACAACATGACTGATGGCATTTGGCAGTGATGAGGATATACCTAATATTTTCTGCTTCTCATCATCATTAAATGTAATGATGATAAATGACATGAACTGTATCAATGATTTGAAATAATTCAAGCCACACAGGTACTAAAACTGGAGATAAGATAAACATATCATTTAACAATTACAACAATTACACTTATACTCAAGATTTTTTTGAAGAGTGCAAAAAGTACATGGTGCACTTCCAACTCTCTGCGCTGGGGTCGGTGGACTTACGGTCGCGGTCACACTTGCTTCATTCAGATAATTACTTCACCTTCCCTTTTTCTTAAGAGTTGAGAGAGAGAAGACAAGAGGGGAAATAATAAAGAGTCGTAATTTTGCAGAGATTGCCTGTTCTATTATGTAAAAAGGGATGATGATGGATTATAAATGGAGCTTTTTCTGCTCACTGAATTTTAGAGAAGGAACTTACAACTTTACATCTCTCTTTTACATCTTTTCCTTTTTTTCTTCCATTGTTGTTATTTTTGAACTTTTCTCAACAATGTGAAGCACTAGGGCAGTAGTAGTAATGTTTACAATTTACAATTGTTAATAATATCTGTGGATGCATTACATATAAGACGACGATGATGATAGCTCGTCATCTATGAAGATCTTTGCCCTTTACGCTACACTTGCTTTACACTTCACCCCTTCTCTCGTACAACCAGGTAGGTAGTGTTTTTTTTACGATGAAAATGAAATCACAGGAGTAACAACAGTACTGAAATGAAAATTATAATAATCGTGTGTAAAAACATTTGAAAAAATGAATTCCTATTTTTAGTCAGGTTTTTGATCTTGTTTTCAAACTCAGATAATACATCTTTTGGACGGCAAAAGTTTTTACTACGAGATGATGCTGGCGTCAAGACGCACAGTATGAGATTCATGTGTGTAGTGAGTATACCCATCCAACTCAGAAAAGATAAGAAAGATTTATAACCTTTAAAAAAATGAATGAACTTTGAGTATTTTTGTCTCAAAAATTCTACTCTGATGATTGGATAGGTAAAGTTAATTTTTTAAACTTGTATTTAACGCAGGATATAGTAGCAATAATAATCAAGTCATGTTATTTTTATTGGCATTAAAAAAGGAAAGCATGCTGAGAGCGATCAATTTCAGTTTTTTTTTTGTACAAATCTACAGTGTAAAAGGGCATTAGCATCCATCCCATCATAAATCATCTTGTTGTGTGCGTACCAAACCAACAATTTTTTAATGTTTTTTGATAGATACGTAGTTAAAATGGTTAAAAATTATTATATCTTCACTCGAATTATCATTATTGGCCAGTGGCAAAAATTAGATGTGAATGTTACAACTGTACAGATTTTGCAGGACGTGCTCTTTAGAAAATTCCTTCTTATCTTTTCGCCATCATCGGCAATTTGCTCTTAAAAATGTCTATGAATTCTTTTAATTGCGATTACTGTTTTTATAGGTACTTGTTATTATTGCATACATTACATAATCATATGATGGGCGCAGTGACCAGGAAAAGAGTTTTTTTGAGTGTTTTCAACTATAAAAATTAAAACCAACAATTAACATTTATGATGTCTCTTGTTCAAATGACCATCTCATTCACCATTTTATAGAGAACAAGTTTGAAGGATTATCACTGATTACGCAATCCTCATTAAGCAAGGTTTTTAACTTTTTCAAATGATATTTTATTTTTGAGGAAAAACTTTTAATATTTCGAACGTGCCTAAATTTTTCATCTCTAGCTTCCGGCAAAAGATGACTCCATGCTCCATGAGTTGGATGTCTCATCCGCATCTCTATTTTTCATCTTCTCATTCCATTCTCATGTTTCCCATTATGAAATGCTGAGAAAGAGCCGTAGTAAAAAGTTATGATCTCCACTCCAATATTTACATAACAATAGCCATCATTATTTCAAGAGGATGATCATGATCACTTTTTGAGAAGATGAGGAGGAGGACGAAAGACTTTTTTATTGCTACCACCAAAAAAGCTCTCATCTCTCTCAAACTATTCCATAATAATTTTCAAATGACTCATCATTCTCGTCACGAATCTTATCTGTTCCGAAAAGCAAACCAAACCAGTGACGAAAAAAATTAAAATGTTATTTCTAATTTGCTTGCATCATTGACAAGACAAACCTAGGGCTAAAAACTCTTTGAAAAATATGCACCAGTCCTTCTTCTATTTCCTCCAGATATTCTGGCAAGAAATGAATGAGCATCAGAAATTCATCTCTCGTGCGTCCGTGTCTTCTTTCAAAAAAGTCATTTTTTTCTCTACCCCTCTTGCTCAACTTCTTTCACATCTTCTTGAGAGAAACATCATAATAATATCATATACAATTTTTTCTAATACTTTTTGTTCCTTTTTATCCTCAATTCTCACTCTTCACACAGGGAACAACAACAATTAAAAAATTGACCGGAGGATATGATGATGAAGCTCATCGCCTACCATTCTCCGGCTCTCTTCTTGTTGAGAGATGAGAACATGAATATTTGACAAGCAAATCATAGTGCATGTGTATCACTTTTTTTATGAATTGAGCACTTACAAAAAGTACTGCAAACACTTTACAAACTAAACTGTGTAAGTCTCAGGGGAAATCCTGCAATTTGTTGCAATTAAAAAATTGTTTGGAATTTGAATGTGTAAAAGTGCCATTTTCATACGAGAGAAAAAAAGAGTTTAAATGGGTTGTACATGATACCCGTTGGGAGTGATCACAGGTACATGACAAAAGCTTTTTTTTCCTCTTTTCTCTCATTTTCTGTGTGGAAATGTACCCTTCCAGCTACTGCATACAGTTTTTTTTAAAACGATGACACAAACAGTGTTCCTTCATTTCTACCTGTTTATTTATATGCGTGACATGTGAATGAGATCGGCTTATGTACTCGTCATCATTTTTTCGTCTGCTAAGATGAAAATGATCGACCATTTCTGAAAAGCTTATAGCAATTTATTTGTTTTATGTGGTCTCTCGCATTTTAATTATCGTTTTACATCATACACACATTATATGCACAAAATTTTTCATATCAGCTCATTTCGTATTCCTCACATATCCCCACTAAAAGCGTAGGACTCAGAGGTACCTTCTCATATTGTCAGTGTGGCACTTGGTACTTGGCTCTTTTGAGGGAAAAAAAGTGACAAAAAAACGAAAGGGAAAACTGCACTTAAAATACTTCGTGTTTATTGCTCGTTCTTAATTTTTAAGGCATGCTTTTGCCCTGGTTTGGTTTGAAAGAGCAGAAAAATATTAAATGTATAATATCCAGCAACTCCAAAGCCAAATCACCACGATGCTGCAATAACCCTTTTAATTTGTCTGCATTTAATTTTTACATCTCCTCTGCATTCTTGCGGAAGTGATAATGGGACACAAGCTGGCAGCCAGAATTCCAACTTTAATTTATCAGCGACTAACTAACTACATAATAATATGTAATCGCAATCCAAACGAAACCACACCACACTGCTCTACTGCACATTATCACGATATGAGCTCATTACACACAATATTTTAAGAAGGAAGCGCAAATCATATCAGCCAATTTAGCAAACGAAAAATGAGACCTTCGCTTCCTTTCATGAACCAACAACATCCTCAGATTCCTCAGCAGACTTTGGAACAATAAAAAGCAGCCATGTTGATGATGACGATGATAATTTGATGATCGCTTTAAATGTTTTAAACACCTTTTCATTTCACACAAGCCAAGCCAGGATCGGTATGATGATTTATATAGGTAGGTATTTAAATTACAGGTAAATGATACACTTTTATTTTAGCACAGCACGACATCGCACTAATAAAAAAAGGTGGCAAAGATGTGATATGAAATGGATGCGGAGTCTAAATCAAAAATCTATTTTGCATACCAAGCCATGCCATGCCACGCCACACTACCAGTGGCAGTGTCCTTAACCCATTTAACAGCTCCTCTGTCTTTTTTTTCGATTGTTAACTTCACTGAGCATATTAAGCATGCATGAACAAGCCAAAGCGAAGCGGCTGAAAAGCAATAAAAGTTTCACTAGGCATTTGTCACAAAAAGATTGCAGGGCAACTTTAGATTTACTACTTGGTTTTATGCAACAATGAGAACAACGGCTCATTTCAGAAAAAAACGCAAGAAGTTTCCTTCTTGCCGTTTTGCAAAACGGCAGAAAGATGACTAGACGGATATCATATCAGTTTGTCGTGAATTTAAAAAGTTTTTGAAAAAAAGGGACCTAGAGACAGAATGACATCGAAAGGTTGGAATTAAATCCATCATCGTTTTTTTGTCTTTGTCACCTAAAGCTTCTGGCATTAGTCGGTGGTGTGGTGGTAGCACCTTCAAAAAAGATCTGTTTGTCTTTTTTACCAAATTACCCAAAATAAAAAGATCTTTTCCCAAGAATCAGAGAACAAATCAATTGTTCATTCAATTCTTGCAAGATGACTGCGTTTATTGTTTTTCAAGGGCTCCCCTCCTGCCAAGCTGGTGCTCTCTGCTCTCAACTGTCTTTCTTTTTCCTCCTCCTCCTCCACCTCCACCTTCCCTCCGTCCTCATCATTGAAAGTCTTTAGTCTTTACTCACACAATAAAAAGGCTCGAAACTAATTAGTGGTTACGGTTGATCTTCAACGGATTGTTTTCAAATTTAAAGGTTACTCACTTCACTTTCATGACTTAACTTTGCTCACTCTCTGGCTCATTATTATTGCACACACTGCACTCATTGTTATCCGCTCGCTTGTGGAAAAAAGTAGGTTTTTTTGGCGATGGAATATATAACTGATTGTTGTCAATTGTCATTGTCAAAATGCCTGCAAAAGCTGTGCATATGCAGTTTATTGTTATGCGCATGCGGTAAAACCTATCATTTTCCTCCACACACCACTCACACACCTCCATTGTCATTCTATTATGAAATCAGTAGCACATCAAAATGGCAAGTATAGCAAGTATCTGTGGTCCCTGAAAAGTCGTTTGTCACGGTTTTGCAGAAATTCCTGAGCGCCAAACAACGCCATTCTCGAGCACAACCGCGAATTATTTATCAGATGAGTTAACAGAAAAAGGAATTGTCAAATTTTCCAATAGAATTGATAGTTCATGCCCCAATTCTTTTTTTTCGTATTTTTTTACAAAAAATCCCGTAATATAGAAAAAAGTGTATCAATTCGCTTCTGCATACCCGCTCATTAAATTTAAAGCTCATATTCCTTCCTTTTAAACCTCAAAAAACAATGGATTCCTCTTTTTTCCTTCAGAACCGACATCAACTCAAAGAAAAAAAGACAAACGACCTTGCTTTCATCGGCCTTCTTTTTATGTAATAAAAAGTCTACCTTTCGGAAGGTAATAAAGTCGTAAATCCGTCAAGAAGAAAAGAACAATTGTCAAAAGCCAAAAGAAGACAAAGGGAAAGGAAACTGCATAGGTCCTTGTTTTTTTTATACCTGTTTGGTAGTCACTTGCGCTTTCATTCCTAAAAAAACAATTCATAAAACAAACTCCGCATTCGTAGCATAAAAGTCAGAATAAAAAATATTTGTTTGTTTGAACTCAGCGAAAATTGAAAATGCTCCGTAAATATATAGCAGTCGAACAAGTTATTATGTAAGATTAGCTCTTATATAAAAATTTGTTTCTGGTTGGTTATCTTGCAACTTATCATTTGCAAACTTAATATTAATTGCTTAATTGAGTAGGCCGAGATGGAAGGCAGGATAGCAAATTAAAAATAATTCTTTGAAAAAAGTAAGTAGTGCGCTAAAAAAAACTGGAAACTTTATTTTGTTGGCTACCCGCTCATTACAGAGATTTCTTTTGTTTTCATTTGAAAATGATGCATTTTTGATGATAATACATATTAACATGTAAATAGTTTGATGAACATAATTATCATCTATTACTGCATTTAAATAATTTAAAGAAAGGAAGAATTGAGATGATCTTGTTTGGTCACTCATGTTGCAGTGGCTGCTCTCTCACAATAATGTAGACTAGTTTTCTTGTTATTCCTCTTGTATAATAATTAGTTTGAGAGGTGCGCACCTCTCCGCAAATTGAATGATATTGATAGGTAGATGTTCTCCGCTTGCAGAAAAAAAAATATATGATATGATATGTTAATGAGATGAAATGACTGTGCTGAGATGATCATCAGATCATCATCATCCGATGATACTCCATTATAATTTCTCATTTAGTAGCTACTCCAACATGCTCATGTCTCTGTGTACCTATTAAAATTACGACCCCACCTACGGTGAACCTGTCGTATCAGTTATCATTGTATCTTCACAAACACTCTGAGCTTTTTTTGCCAGTACTCTAATGTTTTTTGGGTAATTATTCATCCCATTAGAGAGCTTGATTGAGTTTGAGGTATGCACTTCATCTCAGAAAATGGCTCTTAGAGACGTCATCTTAATCGTCTAACAAATCTTTTTCTGGCCATCGTAATAATAATGATCATTCAATCAAAGCGATTATAAAAGCTTTAAAATATATTTTTATAATGAGCTAGAAAAGTTGAAAATATGCGCGCGGTTCTATTGAAAAATTAGCAATCAATCTTTAATAATTGCGTCATTTATTGCAAGTTTTATTTTTAATGGGGAAACGGAAGAACAATAAAAATTAGTGGGGTTCTTGCTTATTGCTTGAAAAATAAAACGCCTGGGAGAACGCGCAGCTATGCTACTTTTATTTGAAGGCAATTAAGCGCAAATAGGAAACTTATGGCCTTCCATTACGAGCTGATTTTAGTCACGTGAGATGTCATACTTTTGATCTTTAAGGAAATAATAAGAGCAAGCAGAAGCAGACAGGATTAAAGATAATCAATATCTTTTTTTTTACGCTTTCATTAGGCCTTAACCACTTTGATGGGCAATTGTCTAATGATTACTTGAGCTCATAGATCATTCTGTGAGGTGACGCCGCTTCCAGCGTTGAGAAGGTAGCAGAGCAGCGTGTCACTTCAAACTTTTTTTTTCTCTCGAAAAACCCATCTCATTTCATTTGCAACTGAGTGACTTTTCGAGGATTTTTGCATTAAAAAAGTGTATACCAACTTGTAAAAGAAGACAAGAGGAGAAGGATGTTTGGAAGAGGAGAGTAAAATTGTGAGTAAATCTATGCCGATGTTATTGAAGAGAACCCCACCCGACCTCGAGCAGTATCATCCACTGATCACTGATCATCACGGCATAATGCCACACCAAAAACTCACTCCATCATCGTCATCCTCATCGTATGTCTTACAATTTTTATGATTAGATTGGTGGTGATGGTGGAATTGGAATTGGAATAAATGGTAACTCTCTTGTGTGTGAACGCGATTACATAGTTAACTTGCTATATGAATGAGTGGAGAGCATGATTTACATTTTTTGGTTAGTAAAAATTGAACAATGAAGATCATCATGATCGTCATCAAACATCATCCCTCTCACACGAAAAATCCTCTACTCTTTTGGCCACTTCTTCATGTTACAGTTACACAGACAGACAATTTTTTTTTCCACCTTTTTTTTACACACGCTCTCGTTCATCTCTGCAAACGCAGTAGTAATAAATGTGAACAATGATCAAGGTCTTGTGTGTATTTACCTATTTTTAAAAGTAATAAAATAATAAGAACAAGAATCACAATGATGTGATATTTTTTGTTTTATTATTGGATTGGACTTGTGTGAGGGATATAAAATCTCTAATAATGTATAAGTATAGAGGTAAATATTGTATACCTAATGGAAGTATTTTTTTATGGATGGGCTATATCTGTCCACGTCTAATTTCCGATGTGTGCATATTATTCATTATAAACTATTTGACAGTTAATGGCATGGCTGATCTGCTTTAATAAATTTTACGTGCGTGCACTCACTTCAGCAGTGTAAAAAAATGTGGGGATGGGGACGGGACTTAAAAGGGAGGAGGAGGAGGAGAGGATCATTGAAGACGCTTACTAGTGACGTGACTGACGAGAGATACAACTTTTTGTGTAGAACATCCTTCGCGAAATAAGTACCAGGACGTACTCACCACGATCAAAAATCCAAGATGCAGACCAAAAACTAAAAAGATTGAGATTGTTTTGCAATAATAATATGTAATTGTGTAGCCAATATTCTGATGCAAGTGCGCAGGTCTAAAACAAATACCTACAGAGCAAAACCACAGCCTTAAAAACAGGAGGAGGAGGAGGATATAAACTCATCGAAGAAAAAATACACGTTACACGTGTATAAAAATTGGCAATTTAAAAAATGAAATATAGGAACACTTTTTTTATTTAGAGGAGAAAAAAAAATTAATCCATAATGTATTTTTACTTTACATTCTGATTCCTCTGACAGAACAGTTAGGTATACAATAGCACACATAATTTTATATGAAATGCTAATAAATTTGTGTTCGCATTCAATACATATTTTTTTGTCATTTCTCATATTATTTTTGTTTTTTTATCATGCCCTTTTTGCGCTCATTGCTCAAAGCTCAGTTATAATAATTGCGGAAGGAAGTGTGGTGTGGTCTTCTATATGTATGGTCTACCTTTTTTTCTTACTCTCCTCCACATTCCAATGCGTTTATAACTTTTTTAATGATTTTCAATACATTCGTTTTTGTGTTCTTCATCAAATCATTTGATGAAATGAGGTAACGAATAACATGATACGAAATCCCCTGTCAACATTTTACATGGCTCGCAGAGAGAGGAGCGGTAGCGTTTCTGATATGACATGACAGTTACTTAATTTTTTAAACGTGGTTTGGTTATCACCTCGCCTTCTGAAACACACACCTCACTAGTTAGCCCAATAATCCAAAATAGTAAAGTGACCAGTGTCACCCGTAATTCCTCTTTGGTGACGCATAACACAGCAGACAAAAATCTAAAGAGTCTCCTCATCTGAGCTTCACTTTCTTTTGCTAATATTTCACTCATCATTATCCTCATGATCATCGTCATCATCCTGAGCAAATTTTTTTGTCAATAGATATTATTGACCAGAAAAAAAAGTCGTAAATCTTCATCAATGAGCATATTGTTCGCTGAGATTGCAATTTTAGTGGACGACAGGAGTATACGCACCTTGCAGCAGGAGCCAACGGTATACACTAAAGCTCTACATAAAAAAACAAATCTCAGTTTATTAGAGGTGAGGTATGTAAAGGTCAATGATAGAAGTTAACTGCATATATATCTCTCCACACACAAACAACAAAATAGCCTATAATAATCTATTGATTTATGTCCACCAGAGAGCCAATGAAATAATAAAGCCATGTCAAATATATCTTATTTCTCTCTCCTGCTCTTTACAAAAGCTTATTAAAATGCTTTGACTGTTTACGCTCTGGGGATTTATGTGTTCCTGTCAATCAGTCTTTTAAATCAAAATGATAGCAAAAATTGTAGCAAACATCATCTAACTGTTTTGCTACACCTTTAAAAAATAGCTGCTCGTTTTTTTTATCATCCTCGTGATTATCAACTGACAACAAATTTCCTGATATCTCACACAACCGCAACATATCAGTCATACAGACAGTATAAAAAAAATTGGAGAGGGATTCTTTCTTCAGATCACTTTTCTATTATTATGCAAGTACATCTTCCAAAACCACTAATAATAATCAGCCCAACCCTTTCTGATCTTTAATAGGTATATATAATGCATCCTGCTGACAAAACAACAATAAGAAGAAGTTGACGACAAAAGAAGAAGAGAAAATGGCGAAATGGGATCATTTTTTTTTTTTTGAGAAGATGACGATGATGCGACGAAGCTGTTCTTCAGAAAGTGCTTCCTTTTCCATTCCACCTGCACTGATCAATATCGGTAGCACGCAAACTCTCACAAAAACATAGACATTATCATTATCCCCCACTAATTCGAAAAATCATCTCAGAGTGGAGTAAAATGATTAACCGATTATTAGATAAGATTTTGTATAGCAAGTTGCAACTATTCTTTATATCCTCATCGCCATTCATCCTCCTCATCATCTTCTCCCCTCCAATTATTACTCCCCAGAAAAAACAATCACATAATTGTAACAGCATCATCGTCAACAATCCCTCATCATTATTATCCCCAACCACGCCACAAAAGTTATTGATTGTGATCACCGTCATCTTCTCTCTCAACCCTTTTTTTCCTTCTTGTCCCTACAAATTAATAAGTTTGATATAGATTTTCGATTCTTGTGAGAAAAATCACAATAAAAATTTACTCCTGCATATACTCACTACCCATAAGAGTGTACACAAAAATTTTTTTCAACTGTTGTGTCTATAATAAGTGTCCACGCAAAAGAAGAGTTGAAAAACCTGTTGCTTCTTTTTTGATCGATGGATAATATGATATTATTATGTACATAATGCTTTGCCAGCGTCGCATCCCAAATATCATTCACTCACCGTGCAAATATATTATTGCACTTTATTTGCATTTCGCATTTAAAAAACTGTAACAATATTATGGTCATCATCATCATACCATTTGTAAAGCCAATGCTGTAAGGTAGCCATTTTTTCTGCTCTAGATGATGACATTTTTGTATGTGATGGCCAAGAATGATGAGAGGCTTTTCATTTTTTGAATACGTAACGTAACGGTCATCAGAAGGGTCAGTCTGGCCACGCCAGTATAAAATATCCTTTGGCTCTCTGTATAATGGTCTATATAGATAGGTACATATATTCTCTTTGACCATGCCATGCCCCACCAGAGAGAAAAGATGAAAGACTCTGATGATGATCTTCGCTGATGCAGATGATAAAAAATGAGTTGGTGTTGAGCAATATGTTGCGTTACTTCTGCTGCCACTCACCTCACCCTCTCGTATTGTCGAAGTTGTAGCGCTTCTTGATAATCTTCTTCAAATCTCATCATCATCATCATCTTTGTTACATATAATATTGCAAGATTTTCTTATTTATTGTTATTACACCCTTCACAATCACAAACGGCTGCTGCTCCTGCTGACGAAGAAGAAGAAGGAACATGTTTTTAATATCATTTTCTTTTTCTTCGCAAATTTTGCCATCCACTCTCTATACTCAACTAACTCACTGACTTATGTGTTGTTAGTTAAATGCAGAAAAATAAATATTGGCTATTTTTTGTGCATACAAGTTTTTTACTGCTTTTATTTGTGTTGGTGTGGCATGGCATGACATGGTACATAATATTAGGTATGCAGACTGCAAGTAAAAGTGCTCTGCAATAATTGCGTGGTGGCAGAGCAGAGGAGAATCAACTTGTCAAAAGATTGACACAAGCCGGTCATCATCACCGCCACCAGAAAACTGCATATGAGGATACAAATAATATGTGATTACTGCTTTATATAATGTCAAAATGTATAACAATGAAGAACAGGAAAAAATTTTACGAAGCGAGGCGAGGAGAGAGATGCAGGATGATGGGATGAGTGAGTAATTTAACAAGAAAGAGTTATGAGCATGATAATGACGGTGATGAATTTTTGAAACAATTTCAATTTTCACTTTTTTTACTTCTCTCTCCCTCCTCCTGTTGTCCTGTTCATGATCGTCGACAAAAAACATAATATACAGTAAGAGAACTAATCTAACAATTCATTGTAAATGAAGGATTATCAAGTTTTGTAACACCTCTTGTATTTAAGCGTTTTATGAATGCGTGCAAATAAAATGCATTTTAGTTTTTCCTACATCTCCTCCTTCTCTCTGGTTGATCATCATCGTGATCCTGAGATGTAATTCTGGTCGGGGAAAAGATGGCGATTATTATTATTACATGTTATTAGCTCGATCAGGTTGATCAACACCAGCTCATTAGTGAAGATCAAAAAGGCTAAGAGAGATGATTAGGATTTTTGATCAAGTTTTCTCGATCTTGATGATTTATTGCGATTAGTTTGATCAAACAAAATGCATAGCCAATACATCAGGTACCTAAAAGATTACACTTTTTTTGCATGCTGTCTTCTCTCTCTAGAGTGACTGGAAATTAGATTGATTCTACTTGCCCCAATAAAAAAAGAACAATAGATTAGTATAAATTATTCTTCCCAAACTGCGTTTATAATTTGTTTGACTTTTGAAGCCATTATTACACATGTTTTTCTTTTGACTCTCTGATCTTTTGTGAGAAGACTTGCGAAGCCGCCACCATTCTTTATATTTTTGACAAATTAATTGCCGCTGCAAGTGCTACCGTTAGACAGGCGAGTAAATGACGCTGATTTGATCATGTCGTGACTATTATCGAGTGGCCATGCCAAGCCAGGCCCAGGGTAATAGGATATGGGAACAACTTCATTTGCTGCAAAACTATATACCTACCTATTACTGTAGGTATTTCCAGTCAGTAGCCAATACATCACGAGAAGTTGTAGGAACAAAAATCAACAATGAAATACAATCAGGTAAACAATGATCTCTGCTGTCTTGAGTGCTCTTTTCTCACAAGACGTTTAAAGGATTTAAAAAGAAAAATGTCAATAAGAGGATTTATGAGAGAACAGGGACAAACGATCAAAGAAGACTGACGCGACGCGATATAGCGTCATCATGATTTCCTTAAATCCTTTCAGTTCACCTCACACAAAATTGATATAGGTCTCCTTGAACAGAAGTGATCATGATGAGTGCGCATTAGGGGATAAAAAGAGACAAGTCATTATTACGATTACTCTTGATCTTTCTTTCCATTGCTTCCCTATATCCCTCAATTCTCATCAATCCATCAACCAAAAATAAATTCATTGCAAAGGGATTCTTGTTACTAGTAAAGTCATCATAATAAACTGTTAAACACACAACAAAAGTGGAAAATGCGGAATCAACATGATTTGATACGATGGCTGCGCGTGTCATCGTGATCATGATGACTTTACACAAAAAATTATAATCCAGTTTTATGACACTTTTAGTAACAATCAAGAAATATATGCATGCATACACATAGCATGATAATTTTTGGCGAGCAAACTCACTCATTTTATTACGAAAAAAATAGCCTCTGTTAAAAATAACCTTGAGTACTTGGCGCAAAAATTTGTGTGCACATTGTTGCACTTTCATTACCAGTAATACAGTTAGGTAGTATAAAAATAGTTTATTTTTATATTATCACCACTTTTTTAACACTTCTTCCTCTACTTCTCATTTCAATCATCTCATCATCATAATTACACGTATTTGACTTTTTCTTTTTCGGTTTCAATGATCCCATCATCGCCACCACCACACTACCAGTTTATTCCTTAATCTTCCGCAGTTGACTCCACTTGACTCTTTTTGCCTGTGTGTGAAGAAATCATTCTCTCCCCCATCGTCGCTCACTTGACGAGTAAAAGAAGGAGTTGCATGGTTTTAAATGAGAAAAAATGGAAGGAAGAAACCGGTTTCCCCATTTTATTATTTTCTCATTTTTTTCGCCCAAAACGACCAAAAAGAGGATAAAAATGCCGACATAGAGAGAACATCAATAGAACATCCATAAAATATATGGCTACAAGAAGAACCACCAAAAAATGATTATCGTCAGTCGTCAGCAGCAGCATCATCATCAGTGTAATAATCATAAACGATATAATAATATAATAATCATCTTGTTTCCCTTCTGCTTAGTCCTTTTCTCTCGTGAAATTTGCACAGGTAATCAACACACACTTCATTTTACTGTGTACACACAACGGTTGGTACGCACATTGAAAAAATAAGAACAAGAGCAGATATCATTCATCAGATTCAGATCAAAAGTTGCAGATATTTTTTTTACCTCGACAAAATGTAAACTGCAAAATGGGCAGATTTTTTGATGATGTTTTGTAGCAACTTATCAAAATGAGAGAGAGAAGTCAAGTTGGTGCTAATTGCCACTTTTTCATCATGTCAGAAGAATCATGAGTGCGCGGCTAGAGAAGAAGAAGAAGAAAAATTACGAATCAAAAGAGGGAAAGCAGGAGAGCAGTTTAACAGGCGTAATGAACATGGTCATCAGAAGACATCACATCTCAAAATTAATCAGATCAACAATGCAGCTTGCAGAAAGCATCTCATTATTAAACTGTGATATCCTTTTTTATCGTTTTCTTTTCCTTCTGGCTCATAAAAATAAACAAGGTTGCATGCAGAACTCACTTTTCTTCAAGAATTTTCAAACAATTAATCGATGCAGGCTTTTGCTAAAAATGAAATTTTCTTGTTGCATGTCAAATCTGGATTGTGGTATCTTCGCAGGAGGCAAAAAGGTAAGGTCAATCTTCACAACTGCACTGATGATACAGATTGCAAAAAAAGTCCCGTCCCAACACCTTCTTCTATACTATTCCTTCATGTACAACTCCCAATTCCTCCCCCCTTCATTTTTATCGCTTGCATTGAATCTCTATCTCAAAAAATGACCAGACCACCAACCATGAACCCTTTCATGCGTGCACAAACATTACACACATTATTAGCAAATAATAGATGTGAGTATTGCTAATAATAATGATGATAGAAATGACTACTGTTTATGTCTTGTACTACTGCTCCCATTTTTTCGAACAACAATAAAAGATAAACAAACAATCATATAGACGAGTAAAAAAAAGATTAATCATCGTTGAAGGAGCTGAGGTTGAGGAGCTCCCTGTCCCGTCCTAGCTGGAGTGCTTTGATGGTCGGAAGAAAAACAAGTTTTCAGGCCCATGCGACACCAAAAGTTGTTTTTATCAAATGCTCAAAAACACTCAAATTTCATCTCCTTCCTACCCACAACCTTCTCCCGAACAGTATGGTATTCTCTTCGGGGGAGACAATAGAGCCGCAGGCCAAGGGTCACAGGATCATGGGAAAATACTTGAATTCTTTTGACATGCGCGATACAAATATGCTCTGCAAAACACATCATTATACTTTTTTCTGATCTTCTCGTGGTCGACTCCTCCCTTTGCAGTCTTCTTCTTATCTGTTGGTCTAGTTCATTTCATACTTAATCTTGTATTGTTACGTAATATAATGGAACGTTAACAATGAAGAAATAAAAATAACTAACTTAATAATAATCTTGTTGAGATGAGACGCGACTGACGCGAGTGCAAATAAAAAAGAAAGAAAGAATCCATACAACAGCAAAATATAACCCTTTTTTATATACTTTTTGTTGCTTTTACTGTCATAAAGGCAAATTATCATCACTTAGCACACTTGACTAGTGTACATTTTATTACTGCTTGTTGTACTTGTGAAAGGCTTTTTTTCTCACTGTAATGAGCCGCATCTCTATTGTCCATAAGGAGAACTTCATCTTAAAGAGAAGATAAAGCACCACCACCGAAAAGACAACCCATCTGAATGTTTTTGAAGCGAGAAGATGAAGAAAAAAAACGAGAGATATTTTATGGCTCAAGTTCATGTCTTGTTCTATTGTCGATACATTCCTTCCAACTTTTTCGAGAGATAGAGGAGGACTTTTTTACATGCAAATTAACATGATGGCTTTTTGGTGGTCGTGTGCCATCCTCCTACTCTATGCACTCCTCCTTATGACCAACAAGAAGTATGATAATTTTCGATAATTTTCTTTTTTTCTTCGTGCACCCGACCATCACGAAAACAATGAGATAACCGATTAGAGACAGTCGTTTTTTTGTTTATTCTATTGTCATTATTGTTGTTCTACCAGAGCTTATGATGATTTTGTTGATGTTGTGCAAAAACAAGTAGAGATAGTAAAAATATATGATGATGAGGTGGATAATGGCAGTGGAATATGACTCATTTTACGCAACACTTACAACAATGCCACTGATTTGCTCATACAACAATGGCAGCAGTAGCATATAAGATTACATATATAAGATTTTTATTTATTTTACTGGTAAATAACAACAATGATGACAGTAGAGAGGAGTGAGAAGAGGAAAAAAACAAAAGAAAAAGTTGCAAGAGAAAAGTCGTTATGAGCGTGTGCGCGCCCGCTCGCTCTTTTACAAATCTCTTTAAAATCTCTCACAATTCTGTATAGAATATCAGCAATAATGACTTTGACAATAGAGTTAAAAATATATATGATTGTTAGTTTATTTGAATGGTTTTTCGATAGACTTTTTGTTTTGGAATCTAGATAGAAATTTTTATGGAGCAAATGCAATAAATTATCTCATTTATGGGGCGGAGTGAGTCAGTCAGGTTGTTTTTTTTTCGTCTTGAGGGATTCCCTTGACTTTTTTTACATGCTATCATCCATCATCAAAAATACTCCGTGAGGATTCCCTTTTTGCATAAAATTTATTCAACAAAGATTTTTGTTTCTCGAAAGAATACATCAATTTTTTCAGAGTTTCGACAGAAGCCAATATTCAGATGAGGTTTGATAATGATGACATTATGACACGCCGCCGGGAGGCTGGCGAAGAGAGGACATGTAAGAGATGCACATTCTGATTTATCATTATTTTCAATAACAATAATAATAATAGCAACGACAACAATGGAGCTAAAAAATAATAATCATAAAATGATGGATTGATGCTGGTCTCTGGTAGTGGTTTCGTTTTTGTTGCAGTTGACTAGTTCAAGTCTCAAGGATGCACCAGCACTGCACCAAGCGAAAAAAATCCATTTTGAGAACCACCCCGTGCCCAGTGTTCAGTGCCATCACCAAAAACACTATTACTGCTCATTGCTCGAGAAGAGCCACCATGTCATCATCACCGCCTCACCACCATACCACCACGCCACCACCTCAACAAGATCACAAGGAGCATCTCTGAAGCTAAATTACTACTCCCAACAAACTGCCACCGTTATGCATCTTTGATAATGTGCATTGGACCGCAATATAAGATCATCCCATATAAAAAAAGTCATCAAGATCACAGCCATTTTTCTTGCCATTATCATACTCGCACTTAAAATTACTCTCAAGAAGATAATAAGATGAAATAATATATTTTCAAGCTTTGAGTCTACCTTCGTAATAAAAGCATAATATGACGATGATGACGATGATGATACTAGCTGGTGATCTCGCTGCCAAGCAAAATGCCACCGTGATCATCATCATCATCATTCTCATATGTGATCTCTATGAATCAGTCACATCAACAATCTAACAGTTCTTGTAGTAGCCTCGTTCC
>JAQIXX010002157.1:0-26598 GCA_034700605.1 Willowsia nigromaculata
TGCTCGTGAGGTTCTTCGTCTCAGGGGAACTATCCCACGTGACCGTTGGGGCGTCATGGTTGACTTGTTCTTCTACCGTGACCCAGAAGAAGCTGAGAAGGAAGAGCAAGCCGCCAAGGAGGCTGCCATCGCAGGAAAGGCTCTGGAAGCTGACCAGTCCATCACCGCACCAGTCATTTCTGACAACTGGCCAATCGAGCCAACCCCAGTTGCTGAGGTTGACCCTGCTGCGGCACCAGCTTTCCCTGCCCCTGCGGCGGCGGCAGCAGCAGCAGCACCTGTCACTGAAGACTGGAGTGCGGAAGCTGAGAGCTGGGCCCAGGACACTAACGAGTGGGGCGGATCCAACAACTGGACTTAAATATGCAGAAATGTAACCAAAATTGATTGTGGGCATTACCATCTTGAAACAGCATTATGATATGATTCCATTTTTCATACTGTTGACCCACAAATTATACTATAATTTTGGATGAATAAAAAAACTCTCGAAAGAATATGAATTACGACTTTACTTGGACTCTTTATTGTTAGACTAAATGGCACGTTAGGTTAGAGTGAAAGCCGCAGTAGCGTCATGCTAAATTAATTGCACCCTGGCACCAACTGCATAAAGTTGCATTTGTTAATCGCTGGATCAAAGTATAATCCTGGAGCACATTCAAGTAAAATTCTTGCACCGCATGCACAAGCAGTATAAAAGCGACAATCGCCTCCTGCAGGCAAGGGGTGAAGTGAGAATTCATTGTCACGACAGTCACTTGGAGATGCAGTGGTAGTTCCTTCTGGAGTAGATGGTTGAGCTGTTGATGTTTGAGTTGTTGGATCTGGGGAGGGAGATGAAGTTGTCGTTACCGATGGGTCACATCCAGAGGAAGGGTCACTGCATAGACGAACGAAAGCATAGATATAAAGCATGTAAAGAATGAAGAAGAAGAAGAACCTACCAAGAAGCAACTCTCTGCATCATGCTGTGCACTGCTTTCATTTGAGCCCCATCTTTGTTTACTATAAAAAATTTAGGATTTAGTGACTATGCAAGTTATAGTTATGGTGTATAAGTACTGAAAATGTCGTGTCATTTAAGTCATTACGGAAGTTCAAGTTTAGGTAGCCCCACCAATCCCAACATGCATTAGGATTTCCCTGAAGAACATTTGGAGCAGCTTGTGGAAATAAAACGATTATATCATTTGCCTCTGCAACTTCCAAGTAGCCAGTTTTTGTTGCATAAATGTCTTGCAGATTGCTCCTGAAATTCACAAAAACGTGAGAAGATTTTTTTTTTTAAATACGTTTATTTAGTATATTTATTCTGTTTCACGGTAATCTATTATTATTAGTTAAAACTATTACTTGCTCTGCTGACATCCGTGGAAAGAGATATGCAATTTG
The DNA here is from genome assembly GCA_034700605.1 of Willowsia nigromaculata. Classification (NCBI taxonomy): domain Eukaryota; kingdom Metazoa; phylum Arthropoda; class Collembola; order Entomobryomorpha; family Entomobryidae; genus Willowsia; species Willowsia nigromaculata. Next base: position 1,396 of record JAQIXX010002157.1, read on the forward strand.
CATTTCCTGCTTCGATCCTGACAGTTAGTTGGCACATAAATGTATCCGGTTGGGTCCATACTGGAGATAGCATTCCCCCCGAATTCTCTTTGATCAAATTGTAACAACTGCCCTGCAAGTATGCTCATGTTTAATCCTGATGTTGGAGGAGTCAAATTTCCTCCTAAAAGGTAGTTCAGTCCGATGTATGCTCCATGATAGTCACAGTTGTTAATGAAATGAGTAGCTGCAGAAGTTGTTCCACACGCTCCTCCGTAAAAGTTTGTGGGCTATTGAAAGTTGCAAATTACCCCATCCATTACACAATAACTGCTTAATTGATTATCTACAAAAATATAAGGCTTTCCAAGTGTAACGGCAACATACATATCCGTGAGCTGCAGCGAGAGTATATTCAGTTTCCACATTAGCTCCAAACTCTTGATATAAAGCTTCTCCACTTTTTCTCCAGCGACTTCATTGGGTATAAGATTATATGTAGTGATTTTGTAAAAAAAAAAAAAAAGAAGCAAATGAGCAAATGTACGATTTATATGTTTTGAAAAGTACCTGGGTTGACAGTAGTGTCTCTTGTCCCATGAAATACAAAAACTTTGCTTCCGGATAAGTTGTCGCTGCTATCAATTTTGCCAGACCCTTCCAAAGTTCGTATTTCTCTAGCTAAGTTAGCAACGACAATAGTGGTGGGACTGTACATGCAAAGATTGGCAGATGTCAATCCACCCTTGGCACAAGCAAACGGAACTGCAAGGCAATCGGACCAATTAGTTGAATTTCAATTCGACTTTAATTGAAGGTAAATGAAGACAACGTGAGTATTATAGTTCTATGAGTAAACATAGCGTACCTCCGGCATAGATACCAGCCGCTTGAATTTCATTGGAGAAGGCGACCTATCATAATTAAAATAAATTCCATTGATATTTAATCAATTTTAACTTTTTAATCATTTGCGCTTCACTTACATGAAACTGCATGGCCATTGCACCGCCTGATGACAGACCGGAAACTGTAATACTGGATGTATCGACATTGTAGCTTTCTAATTTTTCAAATAACAAAACACAACAATTGAAGTAATGCTAAGATTTGCCAATTCCAATTTTTATAAGAAACGCTTTCAAATAATGATTTATAACTGCTATATTTTCACTCACGCAAAGGTTCTGCTCCAAAGGCACCATTCCCTGATATTAGCGCCCCCACAAATAAGGAAAGTATACAGGGAAGCCTGCGGTTAGTATAATTCATTTTTTATTACAGTTTACAGCAATCTCGTGTATACTTCCAAATATCTGTATACGTCGATTTGAAGGAGGTAACCCGATTTCCAAGTTTCAACTATGACTGGGGAAGTGCTTGTCGTGATTCATACTATTTTTGAATGGTCATATAAATGATTGAAGATGGTGGGTTAGGACTGAGGACAAGTGCATCTTCGTATTTATGCTCGTGCCGAGATAAGCTTACTTCGATTCGTATTTTATGATTTGCAGAAATGTTTCACAAACATCATGATTATGTCCTTACTATATCATTATCTCAACAGCGTGAATTATCTAATTCAAATTCATTGCATAACAGATATAGAACAACAACTATTTTTGTCGTAAGTAAGGGGTCATCGTCATTAATTTATATTGATAAGTTAGCTTCGGTTTATTCGGGTCGCCGGAACGAAAATTATATAGACTCGTGTCATGCTTAAACAATAACCTTTAACTGCAATATTATAGTAAAAATTCTTGTTCTGGGTATTCAATCGAACGCACAACGCACCCAATTGCCTTCCAATTATTAATTAAAGCCTTTTGAAATGGTGTGATCAAAAATGTTAATTAGCTAAAACTTGTATCAGAACAATTTAGGTTACATTGATTGATTGATAACCATTTTATCTTGCCTATGACATAATGACATGACATATCCATTCGCATCACATAGTGTCTGATAGGTGGTAGGAGCTTTCGATAGTTTCAACAATATTTTTTTAAATACGTGCATAAGTGTATCAAAAACAGAAATACGTATCATATCTTTACATTCTCACATTGCCCTCAGCCTCAATTAAAGAGCTAGTTAGAACTGAATTAAAAAGCTAGTAAGTTAGTAAAGGCTAAGATTACTTTCCCAAAACTTATTCTTACCTACATATGACTACATAAAAGTTTCATCTTGTTAAAAACGTTAGTCTGTTCCTTGATTTGCAATTTAATCAGGATCAACACCCTCCGGACTCAGAAGGAAGGTTCATAACGAATTTTTCAAAAGACGATGAGTTAATGGGAGATTTGCAATTTCATAACATCCGCATCTTCATCCAATATCAAAAACACATATCTTTAAATACTGTAACTTGTTCTGGATTAATTTATTCCATTAAAGATTTAGCGGTAAAAAATAAATTTCAACGTTACACATATAACTTAAACATAGGTACGTATTACGGTTCCAATCCAATAACAAATAGTAAGTCTGATGTTGCTGCTAAACAGAAGTAATTAAACGCATCTCAAACCGCAGTGAGGTAAACGAATTCATACTTAAAACAGGTTACATAAAATCATCAGAATCTGATCCAGAGTTATCTCGATTGGTCTTCATGTTTTCCGATTTCATAAGTGAGCTATAACTCCTGTAAATAAAACAAAATAACACAATAAATAATTACATACATATCAAAAAATGCCTTGCTGTTCATTCTTCTTTGTTTTTTTAAATATATTTTATATCATGGTATACCTAAGCTCAGCTTCTTGTGCCCTTTTTTTGGCAAGTTCCTTTTCCTGTTCCCGTTGCTTTCTCTCCGATTCCCGTTGTTCCGCCCTTTCTTTTGCATCCCGCTCCTCTCGAAGGGTTTGGAAATCCAGCTTCATATTCTCAGTTTTGGTTTTGTTAAGTCTTTTCACAATATCAGAATTCTTCGGGACATTCTTTACGAGCCGCACCTCCTTGTCTTTGTGGAAACTAACCTGGCCGACTTCCATGCCTGCAGTTTTCTTCAGATTGCTCCAAAGAGTGTAGACAACATCTACGCTGGATTGCTTGCGCCCAGTGATCGAGTTATCTTTCACTAGTTGACAAGCGTCGTCAATAATTGCGGAGGGTACATCATCCAGTGTTTCGCCCTATTGAAGCCATTGATCATTAAGATAATTATAAGATTTGAAGACAAGAAATAATTGATGGTTACTGTAAAGAACACCTTAATCGCCAATTATTGATATCTTACCGGTCTGAGCCGAAGGTACACGTGAGCTGATGACAATTTATCCACATGAAACCAAACGTCTTCGGGCCAACCCCATTTAATCAATTCCTCATCTATAAAATCATTCACAATTATTAGCAAGAAATCGACTAAGTGCTTATAGTTTTCCTTTTTCAAAAATTAAAGAAAAAAATGCACGTGTATTAAATTTTACTTTCAAATTTGTCTTCTCCCATAAACAAGGTCACAGGAGGATCCACAACTATAATGAACAATATCAAAAACGCATCATTAAAATTTAGAATTTCACTTGAAATCAGCAGATATTCATCACACCCACTACCAACTACTGCCTACACCTACCAGTTGACGTGAAGTAATAAACCATTGTTTACTGATAAGACTTGACTTGACTGCTGTTTGAAGGTGTTTTGACGATTTGACGCGTATCAAAAGTCGAACATTCAGCAGGTGCTTTAAAATATGGAATGTTTTGGCACGGTCCTCACGGTCCAATTGTGCTAGACTAGTCACTGCTAGTGATCTACCTTCTACTTCACAAATTCTAAATTATATGCACCATTAATTAGCCTAACAGAATACTGGCATCAGCTTTCATCCACTTTCTTAACTTCCTTTTCCCACATGGTCCAAGTTCCCTACTTAAATCTCTATAATATGCAAAAAATGCAGTGAATGCACATGAACCATTTACGCTAAAAGTCATTAACTTGTAAATTTTATTAATTTTAAGATTAAATATCTTGCAGCTGACATTTCAAGCAAAAGTACACGAAGTGAAACAACATGCGTGCATGTGAGTTCCTAAAAAACATAGGTATTCGCTCAGCACAGTACAGAGCAGAGTAAGCACATGTTGATGTACTACACTTTTTCATTTTCTACCGGTTGGTGGGTCCAGAACAGCCTGCAGGTGAATCTTCCTTTCTGTTTTTGTGTCTTGCATGTTTTCTGTTTTCATATCCAAAGTTCCAATGCAATATTCACTTTCTCCAAACACCATTCTCTGTAAAAAGTAAAAAAAATCAGTTTTTTACATCCCGTTTATGCAAATAGTTTTTTAAAATAAGGATTAAGAGATGTGATGCGAGTTTTGATACTAGTGTGAACTGCTGCATATTATGTAACAATTTGTGAAAAATTTTCAAAATGTTGGTCCCAGCTTATCAGTTGTACTGTAGTATTTGCAAAAAGTTCTTTGACACTTCGACTGAGTGGACATCACACCTCCCCAAAATAGATCACCAGCGAAGGGCGAGACTGGCATGTAGACGATGGAATACTTCAACAAAGGAGTGTGTCCTTGTGGCGTTTGCCAGTTGTCCTGTAGCAGACTGTGATCTTGCCCAACGCTTATCTTCTAGTCCGGGCAGCCTTGTGTCGGATTTTGTGTGGTGGAAAAAGAAGCCCAATGTAGGATTACTTCAGTTTGAATCCAAGTAAATGCATAAAGCATCAATTATACTCATTCTGAATTCTAATATCGCATAATTCATTCTTAATGGAAATGTTACCTTTATTTGTCTTTTTAATTTTTTAAAGGAAGCGAGTAGATGAGATCTTGAAGAATACAAATGCAGAGATTCACATCGGTGATAGTAATCGTGTCCAGTTGAAAAAAGCCGTGGACTACTTGGAACTGGAATGTAAGTGTAAATACATTATTTTGCAATGGTTACGTATACCCAATAGCAATTCAACAATTAAATGTTTATCTTTAAAGGGAACGTACTGCTGTCACTCAAATCTGATGTCAGGTTGGAGCCCGAAACGCTCGATTTCAACTTGGAGGGTCTGTTCGCAAACAATATAAAGAAGGAACGATTTTTGGAACCGGCTGAGAGTGATGACGTTGCGAGCAATGCACAACAATCAAGACTACCTAACCAGGGCAATGATGTCACTTCGGAAAAACGAAAGAAAAAGAAGTCTAAATCGCCGGTGAGCAATGAAGAGAATGCTACTGATATAGATCAGGAAATAGAACCCTCATCAAAGAAAAGTAGAATTTCCTCAAAAAAGGACGACGCAGACGCTACTCCGAAAAAAACGAAGAAAGCAAAATCCAAAAAATGCAACGAGGAAGGAACTGCATCTCGGAAAAAGAAGAAAAAAGCAAAGACTTCTACATTGAGTGAGGAGGATGCAAATGTACCTGCTAAGAAACTAAAAAGAACTCACCTCAGTGACAAACAAGATGTCAGCATAGAAGTTCCCCGTTTTATTTACACCAACTCAAATGAAGGCAGATTAGAAGAATCAACAAACACGTCAACGGAGAATCTTACTAGCTCAACAATGACAAGCAATACTGGTAATCAAAATCAAGCGAATGATGTCGAAAACTTGAGGATGAATGATTGCTGCAATGATGTAAATATTCTTCCAAAAACAGTGGACGAATGTCAAGAAAACGCTGAAACAGTAAATTCTCAATCAGTTCTTAATATACCTGAGCCAGAAATACATTGCGACAATGAAACGGAAGTAATAGATTTGGTTTCTGACTCTGATGATGACAACATTGTAATTGCCAACATTCGTTACTCGAAGAAGATAGACCAAGTAAAAAAGGATGTCTGCAATCCTAAAACCGTGAATTCATGGAAATCAAGAGTATCTGAAACATTACAACAACAATATGTCGCAATATTTCAAAATATTCTTATACCGCACGAAAAGTATGACGCTGCTGTGAACCTGACCAGCATGTTGGAAAATGAATTCAAAAAGACTATCCCTGGGTGCAAGGTTATCCCTTTTCGCCATTGGTACTTGGGCATAAAAAACTGTGGAAATAATGAACTTCTTCTGTTTGTCGACTATCGACGCATTTGGGAGCAAAACGAATGGAATGAAAAAGCAAGCTACTGCGAGGAGAAACCCCCAATACTAAGCAGGTTTCTTGGCAGTCCAGAAAAAATATTTCCAGAGATTCAAAGACTTCCCAAAGTTATGAAAAATGACAAAAATCAGGACAATGAAAGATTTGGAGTGGGATTTCTCCATGAAACGTCTGGTATAAAGTTCAGGGTTATCTGTAGTATTTTTGTATTTCATGAAGTGCAGACATGTGAATTGGTAAAATATTTGTGTGAATTTGACCCAATTGTATTGCCCCTAATTGGTTTAGTAAATTACTGGGCCAATCTAAACTCATTGGAATTCGGGAATATGAAAATAACGAATCCCTCCAAACCTACGATTACTCCATTGCCGGCGTCTTTGGATTGGCTCGTACTTTTGTTTCTGATAAATAGAAAAGTTATCCCTTCAGTAAGGGACATTTTAGATAGACCTCATGATAAGATTATAGTCTGTGATAAAGATATAGGATTTACGAAGGATCCCGAGTTTCCTAAAACGTGGTCGTCTTTGATCACACATCCACCTGATGTTAAAGAACAAATTGAGCGCATTAGAAATACCAGTGATAACACAGAATATTATGGCATCACTAATATTCTTGTGATGTTGGAAATTCTTCGAGAGTTTTTTGGATTTTATGGGCGCTGCAAAAGTACGAGGTCACGTAAACGTGAAGTTATACTAAATACAAAAGATGGTAACATCATTGAAAAGGCAACGATTATGGAAGGGGACAAAAGTTCTTCAGAGAGTAAAGCACTGAACAAAGAAGAAATGAAAGTTTTAAAAGAAGTAAAGTACATAACTGACCATCAAGTTTCCATGCTTCATCCAATAGACTTAAGATTTCAACTTTCATTTTGTGGAAAAAAATTTTCTTATATGATCACTCATGCAATGGCCCACACCTCGAATAAAATCCAAAAATTGTTCGGAACCTTAAAGAAGAAAACGAAAGAAAACCGACGCATCGACCTTATCACGATACTTAACGTGAATAATATTAGGAAAAAATGTTCAATGAAAGGTGGAAGAGAGAAAAGACAGAAGCAGACGGACAGAAGGAGAAGACAGATTCCGACTAACCATAAGCAGAAGAAAAAGAAAGCAGCGAAAAAAGTGAAAACTAAGTTGAAAACCCCCTCAGGAAAGAAAAATAATGCTTCATCATGACAATAAATACCTTCTCTATGTAATTCTGAGACGATCACTGATGACCATTGCTGTAAATTATTAGTACAATTTATGAGATTTTTAATAAAATGCAATGCAGAAATGTTTATCGTTTGAAAGTTATTTATTTATAAAAATAACTCATCATTAGTATCACAAGTATTAGTTATATGAATTATCCATTACAACAAACCCTTTTAAAATAAGCTAGCATCCAAATGAAAGATAATTAGACTTAGTAATCTCTACTCTAATACACAATACATAACATTTAAACTATCAACAATAAGCTCAGTTCAGGAGCACTAGACAAGTGCTCTCTATAAAATTTTAAATTTTAAAAATGACTTAGAAATTTTAAGATTTTTTGTTGGGTGGTTTAGATACGACTTTTGGGAAAATAATTTTTGGAAAAGTGGAGTTTGTACCTCCTCTCTTTGGCATCTTATCTTAACCAACAACTACACCTACTCCTCCAAGACCTCCCCAACCCCATCCGTAACCGTCAGTACGTTGAGCGTGGGACAATCCACTGATTCCCCATCCCCATCCTTTACCTCCAAGACCTCCTCCGAGACCTCCCAAGCCAACTCCCAAGCCCAGTCCTCGTCCTCCAATTCCAATGCCTACGCCGAGTCCTCCCCCTAGCCCTCGTCCTCCTCCGAGACCACCTCCAATTCCTCCACGTCCTCCTCCCAGACCACCTCCAAGACCTCCACGTCCTCCTCCTAATCCTCCTCCTATTCCGCGTCCGATACCGCCTCCATATCCTCCACCGTATCCTCCTAAACCTCCTCCAAATCCTCCACCGTATCCTCCACCGTATCCTCCACCGAATCCTCCTGGACCACCAAACCCACCTCCAAATCCACGTCCTCCTCCAAAGCCGCCTCTTCCTCCTCTTCCTCCTCCCACTACTCCAATTCCAACTCCTCCTCTTATTCCAGCACCTATTCCAATGCCTCCAATCCCAATGCCACCTCGGATACCCGCACCTATCCCAATACCTCGATGTCGTGGTCCTCCATCAGCGCAGGCCACAGCCACAGTTGTGGCGATCAAAGCGAGAGCAAGCTGAAAATGTTCAGAAATAAGTTTCATAAAACAATGTACTCCACCGGTCAACCGCACTCACACATAAGCACCACAATTGTTCTTTGCTTTTTATGAATAAAATCTTACAAATTTAGCCATAATAAATAATTATTGTCCTTTTCTTCTCTTTGGAATTCTCAAGTGAGCACTACTGATTGGATTGAATGATTGAAGTGAACTGTGATTTGAGACTAAATCCAACTTTGCTTTTATATGAAGTCAATTTTTATCCTCAATAACCATTTTTTAGCGTCACCATTTGTAGATGCTCCTATGCTAAAAGTAACGTCATTTGTTGAGTAGAGTGTGCAAAGAATATCTTCTCTATTAACTAGCTTAAAGTTCATTTTTACATCCGAACTATATGAGTCGACATATTTAAGCAATAAGAACTACATTTTAGCTTTAATTTTACAAGGACATAAAAGCTTACTGACAATGCATTATGCAAGCCCATCGGAATTGCGGAAATGCATCCCTCCCTCGCCTCGATCATATTTAACATGACCACCAATGGACAAGTTAACTTTAGACTAAAGAAGCTGTACGTCTAGAACTCCTCCACTCCATGTACTCCAAATAATAATTTGCTGAGTTGCACGCACGTTTTTTTAGCTCTAGATATGAATGCAGTGCAGTAGTACCTAAGATGCTACAAGCCAAAAATTGATGTTCGATTGATTATTGCATTGTTGTAATTAAAACATGGACTACAAGCCCCTATGTACATATCATTAGTATTATCATCATATCATCACTGAAAATGGACTGCTGATTGTGGAGATCAAGTTACTTTGTATTATGTTGTGTAGTAAATTAAGGTGTCAGAAATTATTGTGAAGCAATAGGTAATCCTATTTCCCATTTGTACGATCTCTCTAAAAAAAACTAGATCCGTCGATACAACTTCTGCAACAAGATGTTTAACATGATTGTTCAGCCACTGTTAAATCTTAATCGATAAGCTCTTCAAGCCTTTAAAGCTGAATCTAGTATCACTATAAAGCAGTGCGTAATCATCACTGCATAATGCATTTCATTTAGGTAGATGAGACTTTGGGATGAACTAAATTGCTTCGCTTGTAATGGGAAATGTACTCAACTATAACGGCTTGGTTCATGTAAAACAAATAAATATGATGAGATAACGTAACATTTTAATATTTAGCAGAGATTTGTCATAACATTAAAATATGGGTGTGGGCTTAGGGATTCGAGTAAACATGATTTTGTATTTTCTTGTCACTAGTAGTACAAATAGCACAAACGACCTGAAACAAATAGTTTTGTTGCAAAGTCATGACAAAGTATTACTTCATCGAATGTGTGAGTGGAGAAGTCGCCGATATAAACTACATTCAAAGCTGTACATCAACATGTAAACATGTTTTTAAAGTGGTTACTAATTACACGCTTAATTTAATTAGTTCAATGGGTATAATGCTGTATTAATTAGGACCACGTGACATGAAAATGTTGGAATAATGAATCCTTGCGCCAGACTCCTCCTGATTGACATGTGTCGCCCAAACAGTTTAAGAAAGCTCAGTAGTGCAACTCATTTTTTTAGAAACTTAACATTAATAGTTTTGATCAGTACAATAAGTATCATATTAACAAGTAAGCAGACTAATGGAATGGAAACATGATAACCAACATGGACAAATTTGTTTGGGGACTTGAATCCCGCCTACAAGCAGTATTTTCAGTGAGCTTAGCATGACACACCTCATCACCTGAACAAATCCATTGGTGTTAAGATTCCGAGCTTATCGACGCATCAACACCAGAAGCCAACTTGAGCAAGTTACTTAATCAGAGAAGCCATAGTTTGATGCATGTTACATCACATCAACATCATTACCGTTAATACTATTTTTCTAATGATGATGTGTTGATTTTGTTGTGAGATGTTTGTTTGTAAGCAGAGCGCGACTACAAACATCACACTAATTACTTTATTGCATTGAGTTGTTTAACTTCATTATTAATTTCATAATAATTTTTTAGAACGTTATGAGAAACAAATATCATTGTGGATGCATCATTACATGAGAAATTAAAACACGATAAAAATAACAATTTAATTGGATTGGATAATTACCTATTTCAATGTTTAAGTTTGACCTCAGCCAATGGACACAGAAAACAGTCCAGGATGAGCAAGCCGGGGAGACAAAGGACACTAAAATGAACTGGAACATGCACTTGACAAAAGATGTGAACATGGGGTCGCTCTTAGCCCCAGTGATGGTGTTGCGGGAATGGTGCATGTACACACCAGCACATGGATAAGGTGCTGTATTGAGTTTTGTGTTGATGATGATCATCAAAGAAAACATGCCATCATTCAAGATCGTAAATATAAATGCAGGTGCTTTGTCATGTGTTTATTTTGAAAATCTTGTGCATTTTATTGTTTCCAGTGACTGTGTCACTTTCGACAAATAATAATCATTATCGTAGTTAATTGCTTTGTGTTTAGCACCGCCACTTTGCAAAAATGGATCTTATCAAAACGATCGAAGAGGATGATAATCCAGACGATTTGTCGGAGGACTCTGCTTCCGATGATGAGGTAGACAACGGCCTACTTGACAAACATTCATAATTACAATGCGTTCACAAGATATTATTGTATTTAGTGATCTTATTATTAATCAAAAGTTATATTTTGTATTTGATCCAGTTCCAGCCTACAAGGAAGAGAGTGAAGACGTCCAAGACAAGTGGATTTGATCCTGGGTTCGACTTTGGTCATTATGTTCGAGATGTCTGGTCCGAGAAACTCTCCACTGTTTCCACAAAGACCAAGTCACAGACGAAAAAAGGGAAAATGACTGCTCCTACAAGTTTAGATGACAAAATTAGTAAGGTCAAGAAGAAGAAGATAGCGAATGGGGGAGAGAATGGTTTGGACGAGAGTATCATTGAAATTAAGGAGGAGGATGACTCTGACGAGGAGTCGGAGTCTGACGAAGAATCTGAAGATTCGGATATGATAGAATCTGATAATTCAATGTCAGGGGCATCTTCAAAGAAGAATAAAAAGAAGTTGGCAAAACGTAAAAAAGCTTCAGAGATAACAGAAGAGGACGACATTGACTTATCTGACGATGAACTTCAAGAGGATCAAGTGGTTATCAAAGGGGCACAGAAAAAGAAGAAGAAAAAGAAGGGTGACGACAACGAGAGTGAAGAGGAAGCTGAGCAGCCAGAAGTTGCCAGATTGGAAGATGATCCAGATTTTACTTTTGAAACGAACATGTCTTTTCAACAGATGAACCTCTCCAGGCCATTACTGAAGGCTATCACTTCGTTAGGTTTTATTCATCCAACTCCCATTCAGGCTGCAGCGATTCCTGTGGCCCTGGCTGGACGTGACATCTGTGGATGCGCTGCAACAGGAACTGGAAAAACTGCAGCGTACATGCTACCTGTATTAGAAAGACTTCTATATAAGGTAATGAATTATTATTATTTATTATCACAAGTTAATTTCCTAAAATATCTATTTTAAAATTACTTTGTTGGATTTTCAGCCAAGGTCAATATCAGTGACTAGAGTGCTTTGTTTGGTACCAACACGAGAGTTGGGAGTTCAAGTTTATACTGTAACAAAGAATCTTGCATCATTTTCAACTGATATTCAGGTACAAATTTTTTAAATAAAACGGTTAATAAACCAGTTTTATAAAATTATATGATAGATTTTAATAATGTTCTGTTTAATGTTTTCACTAGATTGGATTGGCTGTTGGTGGTTTAGACGTACAGTCACAAGAAGCGGTCCTCCGACTAAATCCCGACGTAGTAATAGCCACTCCCGGAAGACTAATTGACCACTTGGCAAACACACCATCGTTTACATTGGACTCAATCGAAATCCTAATTCTTGATGAAGCCGACAGAATGTTAGATGAATGGTTTGCTGAGCAATTAAAACAAATTGTAAAACAGTGCAGCCCTCGTCGCCAAACCCTTCTTTTCTCCGCAACAATGACAGACCGTGTCAAGGACTTGGCCACAGTGTCCCTCAAGGATCCATGCAAGATATTCGTAGATTCTAATCGACAAGTAGCATTCAACCTTCGCCAACAATTTGTCAAAATTAGGAATGACAGCGATCGGGAAGCAATCTTATGTTCATTGGTTGTCCGAACCTTCCACAGTAAAACAATGATTTTCGTACCAACCAAAAAAATTGCTCACAAACTTCACATCATATTAGGCCTGCTTGGAATTCGTATCGGGGAGCTTCATGGAGACTTGTCGCAGTTGCAAAGATTAGAATCTCTGAAGAAATTTCAGGGAAATGAATTTGACGTTTTGATTGTGACTGACGTTGCGGCCAGAGGATTGGACATTCCAGGTGTTCAAAGTGTTCTAAACTATACTATGCCACCAACTCTGGAGCAGTACATCCATCGTTGTGGTCGTACAGCTCGTGCTGGGCGTTCTGGAGTGGCAATTTCTCTTGTTGGGGAACAGGACCGGAAGCTGATGAAATTGGTCACAAAATCTGCCACGCATCCAGTCAAAGCCAGAATTATTCCTCCAGAAATTATCGGCAAGTATAGAGATAAATTAGCAAGTCTTGAGGAGGAGATCGAGTCTGTGATGGAAGAGGAGGAAGCTGAAAAGTCATTGGCCAAAGCGGAAATTGAAGCAAACAAAGCATTAAAGTTGGTCACTGAAACTAAAGCTGGGGGAAAGAAAAGAAAAAAGAAGGGAAAAGGCATGGAAGCTCCTGTACCTGGGGATAAGGGCCGTGTGTGGTTTCAGACTTCTAAGGAACGAAAAGCCGAAAGTGACAAGCTGAAAAGTGGGCGTGCTCCAGCTCAAGCTCGTCAGGCTCTAAAAGAAGCAGAGGATGATAAGAAAATGAAAAAGATTGTGGAATTTCAAGCTAGACAAGCGAAACGAAAGAGGAAGGGAATAAAGGGTAGTGGAAATGGGGAAATGGGTTTCAACGGAAAATCGCCTGGTAAGGGGAAAAAGAAGTCGCATTTTGATGATGAAATCACCAACGTAAAAAGTGCTCGCCAATTCCGACATCAACCGAAATCATTTACTAAAAGTGAGAATAAGAAAGCCGCTGCAGGGGGTCAGCGAGGAAAACCGGATAGCGGAGGAAATAAATCGGATAGAAAATTTAAACAAAAGTTAAATAAACGTAGGTAGATTTACATACTAATTTATGTGTATTGTGTGTGACGCATTATTATGAAGTATCAAATTTTATGTCAATAAATTGAAATTTATCTCGTACTAATGGTTTTTTTATGTCTCTTTGTGTACTTGTAGAATAACTCTACCGTTTTTATTCTCACTTTTCAGATGCATTAAACAAATTCAAGTGCTTAATTGCGTCAATTATGGCAAAATTAATCAAATGTTTTTATTTAGAGGACCTGTATACAAAGATTTTATTATATGCATAATTATAATATCATCTATATATCACATTTTATCATCTCATCCCAGCTGCATTTAATGAGGCGATAGTTTATTATTATGTAATAGAAACGGCATTGTGCATGCCATAACACATGAAACTAGATTTCGTTCTCGAAGCTGTTGTGTGTGAAGTTGAGATATTGCTATGCAAGGTGGTGTTGAAAAGTTATAGATTGTGGGAAAATGGATTATGATTTTGATCAGTTAGTGTAATCAATGCCTTTGTAGAGCTGAAATCACAGTCAAGGTTGGAAATTTGCACTCTTCATGAACAGATAACTAAAACAAGGAAATCTTCTAAACTTATATCAGAGTTTAAATTCAAATCAGTAATCATTATATTTCATAAGCTAAACATTTTTTATTCGTATTGCTATATAAAAATTACATGAAAATCAAGTGACCGTGAACATGCATACAAGACAACACATTAATGTAAAGTAAAGCTCATACAAATGTCACATTTCTTATTCTTAATATTATAGTTATGCTTGATAATCTAAATGTAATAATAAACTTAGTTGTGAATCAGTTAAGAAACGGTAATGGTTTGTGATTTATGGCCAGTCCAGTGTCTTCCACCATAGTTCTCCAGGACGGTGTGGCTGTGATAAAACAACAAAATATGTAAGAATGGGGCTACTTGATAAATAGTTTGAGCAGGCATGAATAAGAGTATGAAAGCGTCTTACTAAATTTCATATTGTCCAGGGCCAGGTGCAACCCATTCAGCGGTAACTTGACTCTTCTCTGCCTTATCACTATGGGTCAAGGAACTATTTTCCACTTGGGAGCAGCTCACTCCTTTGCTGACTCCTGCTTGTGGTACCCACTTCCCGACGGCAGCAGTACCTCCGTTGACTTTACGTGCTTGAAGAAGGAATCCCTGGAATCCTGGACCAGAGCTTTGTTTGGAAATGGTAACCACGACTCGGTCGCCCGCCTTAACATTGTTATTACTCAAAGAGAAGTCATAGGGAGGGACGCCATTTTGTGCTGACATTTTGTTGTGTGCTGGGGACAAGTTCTTGCATGTTGAATCTACAGGTGGGGCTCCGGAACCGTACCCGTTAACAGAAACGGCTGAGACCAGGACGACTGCAGCACAGAATGCCACACGGAAAGCCATTTTATTAGTCTTTTTTCACTATTTGCTTGCTAGACACTTTCGTTCAGAGGGGTGAATAACGACTACTGATGGCGATGATGAATGATGTGAAGATGTGATCGCTAGCAAAACCAACTATGAAATGATGAGCGTTAGATCTTCTTCATTCTTCTTTAAGCTTACTTTTCTCACTGCAATACATATCAACTCTATTTGCATATAATTTTATTGCCACTTTTGACTGAGAAATTCGTACAATGGGTGGTTTGTAGTGAACTGTTGGTGATGGTCAAACTACCTGTTTTGTATTCAGTTCAAATCATACGATAGTCCTCATATAATTTATCACTATCATCATATCACTACTCCTTTGTTTAGCTTTTGGTAATTTACCTTCATCAGCAACACAACAATGCGTCCAGATCCGTGCATTCTTGTTTTGTTGTGTGAGAGCTTTAAACAAGCCAATGCCATTAATTGAATTGAATATTGAATCTCTTTCACTTCACGCAACGCCATGAGTTATGGAATGGAAATACGGCTCTGTGAGCAGGTTTTGGTCTCATACAGCGTTAAGCAAACAATACATCAATTTATGCTAAAATGTTTTTGCGAATTTATTTTTCGAGTCCAATGATTATGTGCGTGTTTCAGACATATCGGAGTTTAGATTTTTGTAGCTGATTTGTTTTATTCTGGCATCGCGTTTCATAAGGATTTTAGAAAAGAGCTTTTGTCTTTCGTCTTTTTATCGATTTTTTAAATTTTTCATTAAATCTAAATAATATATCACAATATTATTGCACTACATTTACGTACAGGTAAAAGACTTGTCATCCCTGTCCCCGTCCTACATACATAAAATATAAGTAAGCCGATTGTAATATGAACTGTTGAAAACTATCATCAAACATTAAAAAGTATAAGCATCATCATGCATTTCTGACTGCATTTCGATAGTATCTTTCGTTCAGTTTGAAGATAATCAATGTGCTTCCATTTTTATGATTCTAATATTCTCAATCCCTAAATAAGTCAGATGCCAGGTTGTCTACCGTTTGAGTTACGCAACTATGACACGCCACACGATGCACAATCTCCTCCTGAGCATGACCAATTACCACAATGGTAGGTTCCTGTCGTTATGTAAAACGGTAGGTAAAAGCGTCGTTGGTCCAACAATATTAATCTGATCTGCGTAAATACAACAAAGGATCAAGATGCAGTTAGTTAATTCATACGTATGTATGTGCAAATTAACGCTTGATGTTTTAAAGCTTTAGCTATTTGAAGCATTATGCCACTGATTGCGTTCGCGTTACTTGTCTACATTTAAAAGTAGATTGTAAGGTGCAAGAAACAGGTTCATAGAACATACATATATTACTAGCAGTGCAGTTGATTAATTATGATGATTCTTATGCGACAGATGTGACAAGTGACAGGACATTTTAAGCTTGAAAATCTGATAACTGATCAATCACGCATCAGAGATACATGTACATCCACTAATAAAGTGGAAAAGTTGTTTTATTTGGCTAAAACAATAATTGTGAAAGAGGGATAGTCGTTGTCCCGTGTGTGTGGTGCATGTTGGCACTAAAATTCGTCTTCCCCATATTGCGAAATATTTGTGCAAAATCTGTTGCTGTTTTCAATACATGCATAACGTTATAATTTTACTAGATGCAATTACAGCACACAGCCCAACATCATTTTGCTACAACTATTATCAATGTATCCTTTGTATTTGCTGAGAATTGTGAATGTAATTTATATAAAGTACAAATAAATAAAAGTAACTCGATAAATGCAGTTTTTTGCAGTTTTCAAGAAATTAATTTAATTTCGGGAAAACCTATACACAGCCTATGTTGTGCATACTTTTTTGAGTCTGTAATTCCAAAAGTGTCAATTCATTCTACCGGTAATACATTATGCATCTCAAAAAGATGAGCGTCTTCTATAAATGAACAATGCTGAGTTGCTTGATGTAAGAATATGCAGGTGTATCCACAAAAGATTGCGTCTTGTTCTTGTCATTGTCTGACATTGAGCTTCGCATCAATAAAAGATGATAAACCTTACATGAGTAGTTTATATTGTCTCATTCATTTCGTGGAGTACCTTTGTAAATATCAAACCCTGTGGCTTGTGCCATTGTTTAATCTTGAGAGAGATGATTTTTGATGAGTCATCATATATGCAAATACAAAATGTTAATTGTTTATAAAACTGCAGTTTCCGATACAAAACACATTACACTTCTGTTCATTCTTCCACCTGAAAATCATGCAAAAGAGGCAGAGTTCCAAATTTTCCAGCTTGTTTGCTCTGGCCAAAAAGGCGTGCAAATGGGTTTCCTTTACTTCCAGTGAATTCAACCCTCTGGCTGCAAGAAAATCACATTACGTATGATGATGCAGTGTATAATTATAAAATTGACATAAGCAATAGACAGGTGCTTCAAATTTGTTGGCAGATGTTGCGAGCATAAAATTGGCAAGCTATCACAATAACACAAAGCAAAGTTTGCAACAAAACCACTTGAACGCTTATTGTTTTAAAACTCCCAAAAATACGATACTCCAACGCACTTCCCTTTTCCAATGCATCTTTGTTACCGTCGGGTTCATTCCAAATTAAGAAACGTTTCATTAATTTTGCATGTTTAATGAAAAAAATAAGTGCATAATGAAGTATGACTCTTAATGTTTCATTTAGGTAGGTATGTTTTAATCCTTTAAACATGTTTACAGAGATATGTCATGCCTATATTATCGTCTTGTAAAAGGTGAAGATGAGTTCAGCTTAATCGCATCAAGGTAAATAATAATGAAGAGCGTGAAGACTCAATTTCCGCAACATGCAACGATTACATTTAATTTTTAAAACTCTAGTATGATGATAACCCAATTCATTATCAGGCAACAGGGAGTTTGTGCATCTAGGTCCTAGGTATCTTTCTATACATTTTATGACTTGCATTGTAAACATTCACTGATTGTGAGAAGTCCATGAAGCGTTTCATGATATCAGGCATCATTGTTATAATACCACAGTGCTCTACTATATGTACCCCATCTATATTATGTACCTATAAAGCTATACTTCATCATCGGAACCCTGCCACTTGCTATCCATTAGCCATGAAACACAACTTTTTCTCACTAGAAGCGTGCTAGCCATTTAGTTTTAGATTAAATTGCATACAGCATATACACCATACATTTAATAATATTACGTTTTTGTGGACTTTTGAAATAACTTTGTATTTTAATCGAATCATATTACAACTATTACAAGTATGAATGTCAAGGTGCAATAATAATACCTCAATTTAATTTTAAAGTCCTTCCGCTATCGTTTCATTTTCAGAGTCTGGCGAATCAGTATTATTATTACCTGTCGTTTCAATGTCTTTGCTATCGAAAAAGTGATAAACGATATCGGTAAAATTCAGTGGATCATAGTCAGTAAAAGGTTTACCAGGTATTGTCACAGGAGGTACCATATCTCTACAAACCGGAAACAGTCCGTTGACCTTGGTGCAAACCTGGAAGTCGGCACAATCCGTGTTCTTTTCGCAAACGCAATAGTCCTGTAACGCACGCCGTTTCACGCTAGGATCCATTGTGAGATCATTTGACTGTAACAGTATCCTCTTCCCAAATCTGTTCATAAACACACCATGCGGATCATATTTTCGCATTGCTGCATGAAATTTTTGCATTAAGTTTGGAGGTCTCCTGTGAAGAATTTCACGTGTGAAAAACACTTGTCCATTTTTACCCCAATGGGGTCTCCCATCATGTTCGTGAACCATGGCTTGCAAAATCGCTTGATACGCTCCAATTCCATCTCTGGGCTGTGTGTACGGATCATATCTCATTGGGGTAGTCCACTCCACATGCACAGAGTCCCTTTCTGCCCCAATAGACATTAAACTGTCAGACGCTTTGGAAAAGCGAATGAATACTCCAATCATTGCAAATGCTGCAGGAATTTGTTCCAATATGATTTTCATTTTGGCGATTACTTTTGGCAGCTCATTCACTTCCAGGGCCATTGCAGACTCTTCCGGATAAATGGAGGAGGACTCACCATTATCCCAAGCGCACTTATTCGAACAGCGATTGGCCTGTAGGCGATGGGCGTAGCCAATTGCGGGGTTCACAAATCTTCTCGATCCATTTTGAAAAGTTTCAGTGAAAATGGGCGGCTTGCCGACAACTTCTCTATACAATGAGTACTTTGTAAACTCTTCAATTCCATACTGGCTTTGTAGATTCTTTGTTGTCTGAGCTCTTTCAAAGCTCTCTCGCCCACTCATAATCTCTGCTGGGCTAACATCAGGAATGAAGTTTGTAACTGCGTTGCCTTCCATTGTTTCACTCTCTTCGGGAGAAGAATAGTTTCCTTTAGAGATAACCACACTTTTTGAAGACGGGAACCACCAGAGTTGAAACCAGTCGTGGGTACGGGCCATTTTCAAAACAGAGCCGTCAAATAACACAGTCTCCGACTCGGGATAGTTATGAACTGTCATTTTGAATAGTGGGACTGTCCTGAGTGTCACGTCAACTATTGCTCCAAGTAGCCCCAGATGAACTCGGAATGCTTTTAGGTCATCATAATCGCTGATTTTCCTCAGCTGACCTGTTCCATCAATTACAGTTAGCCCAATCACTTGATCAGAGATCGTGTTCGGATGAAGTAGGGAGGAGCCATGAGCTCCTGTTCCAATTGCTCCTCCTATCGTAATTCCTCCATACGCAGGTACATGAATTAATGTTCTGCCAAAGTCATGCATAAACTCAAGCACGTCTTTTAGTTGAGCTCCACTGCCAACGGTGACGGTTTCATTGCCTTCATCGTTGAAGAATGTATAGTTGATATGCTTTGTACTGATTGGGATCCCTGACGTACAGATCACGTCCGTTATAGAATGTCGGCTTCCAAGTAGCTTTACGGTTTGATTTGCCAAAATAGCAGTACAAATAATTTCTTGCAGCTCTTCCGGATTGGCAGGGTAGAGAATGGGAGAGGAGGCAGTGCAATATACTGAATTTTGATAAGATTTGTAATAGATTTTTTCACTGCACTTTGCAAAAGTGACCATTAGAACAATTTCAAAGAATACTTCAAATAACAGAATTGCATTATGAAATATTTTAAAAGTGGTGGTCATTTTCAATTTAGCTTATATTCTCTATCCCACTCAAAAAATGTTGACCTCGTTAGGTAAAGTTCCATAATATGTATTGGAATAGCTCTTCAATGGAGCCTTTCAGCTTATCAAATATCTCAAACAGGTTTATGAATAAAAAGCGAACTTTGAACGTGGAAGCTGGAAAAGTTGTATAGGTAGTCGTAAGCCAAAGCCACAATTAAGCTGTTCACGCAGATGTAATAATTGTTCTCAAACATTATCACGACTTTTGTTCAACGTAGTAAGGCTAAACAAAGACCTCA
This sequence comes from Willowsia nigromaculata, assembly GCA_034700605.1. NCBI lineage: Eukaryota > Metazoa > Arthropoda > Collembola > Entomobryomorpha > Entomobryidae > Willowsia > Willowsia nigromaculata. Next base: position 21,807 of record JAQIXX010002157.1, read on the forward strand.
AAAAACTCAACGAATCTTTTGCCTGGTGGATTTTCAAAATCATAGTCTCTGGCAGGCTTACAAATCAGATAAATAAATTCCTTTTATTCACTAACAAAGATATAGTCACAGGGTGCCAGACTTCAAGCATACATTAGGGATAGGTAGGTACAAATAACAACCGAGGAAGCATTTCGCTTTAGTTGAGCTGAATATTTTAACTAAATTGATTGAAAGATAACTTTTTATGAACTTATCGAACAAAATATACGTACGTAATATTAATTATCGTAATGGTAATGTTGTGGACAGTTTTGACACGTTTCATGCCAAAAACCGCAAGCATTCATCATCTCACAATTAGTCAAGCTTGTAACGCAAAGTAATTAGTAGTTGTCGAATTGCAGAATTATGATAATTTGTGTAAGAGTCTGGCTCAGTATCTGCAAAGATCAAATAAAGGACAAAGAGGATTACCCATTAATATTGTAGCAGCTTGTACTGTCAATCATGCCAGCAAGTAGTGAAACCTATTGTTTCAGTTTTAGCGTGCGTCATATTCCAACACATGTATGTATATACAGAACTTAACTCAAATCCATGAAAATTAAAAGTGCATCAAAGTCAATGATACATCATTAATCATTCAGTCGGGGAGATTTGCAGTCGTTGTAAACGATATTAAGTATGTATAACAATCATTTAACATTCAATTGACCTGATGCAAAAAATGTACGCGAAAGAATAGAAATGCGCATAAAATTTGAGATTCAGATACTCATGAAGCTGAGCAACTTATTCTAGAACTTACCCCTAAAATTAGCTTCCTATTCAAAGCCACACAGCCACCCAAGGTGATCTCAGTTGGACTCTGTGTGAGTGTATAATGTAGTCTCTGTATTTGTTTCTGCTCCTCTCTTTCCGAACACTCCAGCTCCCAATCCATCAGGAACCTTGCAAGCTCCTCTTCACTTTCAGTTATTTTAGATGCTCCGTTAATCATGATAAAGTAGCGGACCAAACTCCAGCATGCAAACAATAGAGGAAAGATCATGCCATGGTCCATTTCCCCGGTGGAAACATAGTTGAGAATCGCTTTTACTACAACAAACAAAGTTCCAGTGACATAATACAAAATGGATGCCAGAAAAATTAGCATTTCAACTGTAAGGTAGCTTCCAAGTAGCTGGCATTGCGAACGGATTTTCGTTGTTAGTTTTGTCAACTCTTTTATTTCCAATGTTGTCCATTGCGCTTTTTGCGTCGAAGCGATCTCCCTTGCTATTCGCAAAACTTGTTTGAATCCGTCCTCTGACATTTTCAACAAAAATATAACCTTACAATCTTCTGCTGTGAACAACAACTGTGCGTTCATCTGAAATATAGCTCGCATCAGACGAAAACAAATTGGGTTTTCACTGGAACTACCCACTTCAACAATTATTCCAAGGCAAAGTATACTCGCGAAACTGATAAACCAAAGCATCAATGCTGTAGCTCGAAAGCAGATTAAATCTTTGAAAACGTTAGTGCGAACTTTGGATATGCGACTTATATCTAACGAAATCTCGTTCCAATTGTTTAGTAGTTTTGATAGCGTTGGAGCAGTTCTCCACGAATTCAGATTTTCCATCAGAGTTACCGTATGAGCAACCAGGTCCATAGATGACATGATTACATTCAAAATTTGGCTTTCTTTATTCAGTTTGATATTATGTCGAAGTGTAGGGGCTTCCTTTTGGGAATATCTGAGAAAGGCAAAGTAAGATTTTTAAATAAATCGAGTACTCTTGAATTCGTCATAAATATCAGATTCCAAAGTAAGGCTTACATGTTTATGGGCGAGATTGGTATAGAGAATATCATGTGGTTCAAATACAAGAAAGAAGAAATCAACGTAAAAAGTTGAAAAAGCACGGCGTACATGATACCATATTTGGACCCAAATGTTTCATAATGTTTGCAATTAAAGTGGTTGGAAACAAATCGTTTCGCGGAAATCGGAGCTCTTCCAAAGATTTGAATGATTCGAAATATTGGAAAGAAAATTGATGAGTGGGAATGCCAAATAGGATTGCTTTGTTGGCTAGTAGTCGTCCATTCTACAGTTATTGGGGCTACTTCGGACTTTTGGGTAATTTTCTCTGCAAAATTTGTCATCATCAAGAATTTACTCATAGTCCTTGGGGTTCTATGCATTGTATTGAACATGTACACTTTCAATCAAACTGATCTACTAGGCGCAAAAAGTTGTAGCAGGTTTTATATATGTGTAGTTGATTGATTAGATATTAAAGCATGGTCAGAGGTAAAATACAAAAGGATAAATAAAGAGAGTAAAGATGTTTGAACATGTTAATTTGAATTATAATTAGGTAGATTTATTAAGCATGATTGCAGTTTTTTGTCGTAAACGTAGGTGTAACAAGTGAGGCGTAGAAAGTAAATATTATTTTATATGGCAAAATTGTAAAACCTTTCACTATCGCTATTGTTCCATCTCTCGTTTTCGCTGTCTCTCAGCTTCCTCCGCTTCCTTCTTTCTTTTGTATCCTGGGAGTAAGCTCTCCAGTAGGAGTTCCCTCTATATTAGTTGCACAAAATTTCTCCAGTTTTATTCATTGTAATCGCAATCAACAGCGAACAGATATATAATTATGTAATTAAATTACCTGAGCTTCTCTGGAAGCAGGTGGTTTAGGGAAATTTCGCAATCCATAAATTGAGAGGGTTCCTTCATCATCACCAATGATCACGCTCTAGTGAATCAATACATCATAGTTTTAACAATTAATATTTTTTATCAATCAACTGATTCGCTTCATTCAAACATACGTTGAGTAAACCATTGAATGCGACTTTTCTTTGTCCAACGGCAAAGGGTGGTTTGTAATGCACCACTGGTTCCAGCGTGTTGACCGACAAGTCCCACACCTCCACGTGATACTCGGTCGCACAAATAAACACCGTCGATAAAAAGAAACTGCAAGTCACATCAAAAATTGTTCGATGTCCTGTCTGCAGCGACAACAAAGACACGGGATGCTCCAACTTCCACATTTTCACGGTCCAATCCCCTCCGCAACTGAAAAATACTGTATCATCGAAGTTGGAAAATCTGACTCTGTACACGGGTCCAGTATGTCCAACATAAGTGCTAATGTACGACTCCTTATATGCTGTGGAACATTTATGAATGAACCCCTCCTCAGTTCCAAGCAGAAACAGGTCAGAATTTTTTGGGAAAAAACAAACAGTATACGCAATGCTCAAAGATGTTATCAAAGACTCTGAGCGCTTCTCACGTCGCCCCGGAACCTGCATCGTACTCCTCCCCACTTTCATCACAACATTAGACTCCAGTCCCTTGCTTATTGACCATCTCTTCAAAAAACCATCATCACCCAATGTTAGCATTGACTCCACCTCCACGTCTTCATTGGAGGAGTCCACTTCGATAAGAAAATAAATCTGCCAGATGGGTCCCAAATGACCATAAAAAATCTTTTGATCTACAGTCGCTCCCAATATCACAGCGTCATCCTCCCTCACATCAAACAATACCACGTTTCCATCCAGCATGCCCACTGCTAGCACGAATGGCGTTAGCTCAGAAAAGGCGAGACTGGTTCCCGGAGCTCTTAGCTTGTAAATTCTTTCCGGGCTTCGGTTATTTTTAGCATTCCAGATACAAATCAATCCTTCCTTTTCGTGGTCACCGAATCGTACACTGCCGTAGCTGGCTGCAATAATGTTTTCATTTAGGGGATGGTGAGTTATTTCGGTAACTTCCATGCCCAGGGTCTCTCTACATTTGAATGTCCAATATTGTCTGAGATGAGGACCCTGAGTCATAGGATTTGTGTCGTTTTCTAGTGGATCTTTAGTCCACTCAGAATAAACTTTTGTGGGCTCATTGGATCGTTTTCGAGAGTCAAAAACTGTCCCTCTCTTCTTGGAAGCATCACTGTCTGTGCTTGCGTCTTCAGAGAGTTCAACGTGATCAGAAAGCTCAGAATTTTCATGGTGGGTCTCCTCACTGGAAATATCATCGAATTCATCTTCTTCCACAACTTTTTTCTCTTCTTTCTTCTGGGTCTCTTCTTCAGTAACGCTTGGCCTGGTACTGGCAGCTTGAGTTTTCTGACTTTGGCTAGCAGTGGGAGCAGGGGTTTTCCCATCTTCGGGTTCCTCCCCATCCATCATCTCACTGAGGTCCTTCTTACGCTTCTTTGATCCATGAGCCGTTTCTTCATCTTCACTCAGTCCCTCTTCTGGATTGAACTGTGGTAAATTCAAAGGTTCCTCATCGATGACGTCAGGGACGCCAGCAGCAAGTTCTTCTTCCAGTCTCTTTTCTTCATCATATTTTTCGTCACTTTCGGTCCATGTACATCTCAAATCTGAGCCTTCTAAGCCAGTTGCTACCCCTGTCATTTGTGAAGGCGTAATCGATGCCATCGCAGTAACAGCTTTACTTGGTGCTGTAGGTGGCACAATTGTCTTCACATCTGGAGGAACTTTGCTGTCGGTAGCTGATGGAGGGGTTACTTGTTCTTCCTTAGACCCTGATTCTGGAGCAGTATCTACAATGGAGGAAATGTCAACGGCTGTACCAGCCGTCCCACCTGGGGTTCCTGGTGCTCCAATTTCTGATTGTTCTGGCATCATTGCTGACTGTTGCTCTGCCAAAATGCCTGCAATATCCTCTCCTCCCCTAGCAGCAACCTGCAACTCCTCCACAGCCAAATCAAATTCATCCCTCTCGTCTTGTTTATCAGCGGCAGCTGCGGCGGCAGCGGCTGCGGCTGCT